>CM071927.1:59870337-59972989 GCA_016081115.2 Rehmannia glutinosa | reverse complement strand
GCTACGTATTGCTCAATGGCACCATAGCTGCATGTTCCGAGTATTTCTACCCTGAGAGAATCCTAAGGCTGCAAGACAGAGAACCCACCATGAGAGGTAAACATCCACTGATGATATCCTCTGTCTTACACTGGAACCCCTGACATATCCCCAATGAGACTCTTAGAAGCCTTATAACTGAGACCAAGATCTGACACCATCTTTCATCCATATACCATCATTTAATAACCAATCACCTGTTGCAGACCCAACGGCCGATCCGGCCAATGATCTGCCGGTCTATGCTCAACCCAAATATCATCCTTAATCACACGGCTAACATCGCCATTACTCAAAACGCCTGGCTGACACTCACCGCCTGCCGCCCATTGATGAAGATGATTTGAGTTACAGAGGTTTTATGGGGAGACTGCCCATTGTAAATAAAGACGGTTGATCAAGAATGAGCTCACAACGAATGGCTCTGTAATCTCCACCACAACTTCAGAACTAAGGCGCCAGTAATATCTCAAAGTCACACCTCACTTAATTTCTCAAAATAGGGATGGCAAAGATAATATCCCAACTGGATCTAATGAGTCTTTCTGCTCCGCACAGGGATCCTCGTAAGAATCTAGCCATAGATCTCGCCCCAATCAGCCGTAGAATCGTTTTACATCGTATTTACCTCGTTAATATGCAAAGGGGTGGCTATTAGCATGCTCCGGCTGGGAGTTGCAGCTTACCACCAAAGGAGAGATGTCAGCACCACCCAAAGAATCCCCTATCCAACATCCTCTCGAATCATCAAGGGAAGGTTTTTTCGCTATTCGCCCCTTCAACAAAGGGACACCTAAATATTGCACACGCACCATCGCGAACAAAGCCTCAACTCATGAACCATGTGCTCCCACTGGCCAATGTTACGTAATATAAAGAATCTACTCTTCTCGGACACCCATCACCAGCCGGCAGCTAATAGTGCCCGTAAGTGTTCTCAACATGATGAGGCTCGCGACGCCCCTGAAGATAACAACATCATCAAGATAGCCAAATGAGTCACCGAAAATTCTATCGCTGGCCTCGATAAATCATATCCTCGGTGTCAGTTTAATGGAATCCAACTTTTAGATAATACTCCGCCACTCGGAACAAATAAGGTTCCTATAGAGGATCCCCGCTGCAGTTTCCTTAGTCACAAGGAAAATATTCAAGGGTGACACATCACAAACTGTAATACCCAAATATACTATTACAATACCAACCATATCAATCCACCGAACGGAACTATGAATCATAGTTGTACACGAACCGACGGCACCCTATCATAAGCTTTAGCCATATCCAGCTTCATCACCACATTAGTGAGTCTTCGTGGCTAAGTTGATATCATGGATAAGCTCTCGCTACGAGCAAAATGTTATCCGAGATGACACGACCAGGTGAAACCATCGACTGATTCGACACAACCAAAGGCGTTAATCGAGAACAACCACAGATTCATAATCTTAGAGATAACTTATTCTGGCCACGCTGGGATGTGCCAACTTACGTCAAACTCGTCCACTTGGTGTGGAACCCTTCGCGGATGAGAACTATAGATGCTCGCCGTGAACGGACGGATGAGACTACCCGGAAAAGTCAACCACCGATCCTCAACATCCCATCTCTGGCGAAACTTAACAAAGCAATAAAGAACAAAGATGAATTCCATCGCCCTCAAACACCGGACTGATCAATCCTAAACACCGCATCACGAATCCCCCGAGCTGCCGCGATAACACATAGTCCATCTAGATCTGTCAATCGTGAAGTCTGGAAAGAACTCATCGGCTGGGGAAGTCGATACTTCCAAGTCGGTTATTAAAGATTGGAAAGAATCGAATCACGACTTTCCGAATCTCGGGACCGCGGTGATCACCACTCATCATCGCCAATCGAGTGAATTTAGTGGATAGTGCTTCTTCTTAACAAACTGCGGGAAAACTGTGGTTGCGCTTCCTCGACCCGTTCACTTAACTACATGTTTTCTCAAGCGCCAAAAATCCTCCTCCATTTTTCAAATGTAGTCAGACCAACCACACAACGACAATGTAGCTCACCACATGAGCGGAGACGGATCACTATCATATACAAACAGCTACTCAAAACCGCCTCATCGCCCGGCCTAACCCGATCAAAACCATTACCAAACGCCCGTGATTCCAAATCTCGAAATCCGCGCTTGACCTTATTCAATTTGTGCCGCAAGCTCCTCATTCCAAAACAACCAAAGGATGCCCCATGCTTCCTTGACAACCTTCTAAATAATTTGGCAGTGGACGCGTGGACACAAGTGGCCTAACGTTGGCGATCCTCATCCCCACGCGCGATTCGCAATAATCGAGGGAAAGTTGTGTGGTGGGTCCAAGTTGAGGTTGTTGGCTGGTTTATTCAAGGTGGACAAAAAAACATCGCGGCCCATGTGAATGATGGCCGGCGCATATGGGGAGTGAAAGGTTGTTTGACCATCTTTATTGTTTATGTCAAAGTTCAAAACGCAGACATCATCAACCTTTTCCACCTTTGTTGCACATGGAAAGGTGTATATGGGGCCATGCACATTTCCATTAGATCAAGTTGGCAAGTAAAGTCCTCCAAAGCTAATGCCTTTATCGAAAATCATGGGGAGTATTATCAGGTAATGCACCAGTATGATGCCCTTTAAGCACGCCCTGCTACCAAATCCCTGATTTGGGTCCTTCAATAATTATGGTTGGTTATCCAAAGGATTAGTCTGATCGTCTCAAATTGACCTTATCTTGACCCTTCATAGATAGTATCAAATCATCCAACGGCTCAAAAGCCTCATCTTCTAAAATAGCAAATCGACAGGGAGCAAAAATCTTTCAGAAGTCGACGGCAGACTCAAAATAGGTATGTTTTGACCTCATATTAAATGCAAAAGCTCCTTAGAAACCAAACCCGTTTTGGCCCTTTATGCACCATAATCCATTCTGATTTGAAGCAATAACCCGATTAGCATCACGATAGGTTAGTATAGGGTTTTCTGTATTTGAACTTAGAATATCCATTGGCCCCTACACTTCTCGAAATTTTTTGATCCCTTCAAACATGACCGACAGAAGATGATTTTGGAGGGGGACGACGAACAGGTGGTGGAGGCCAAGGTTTATTCCGTTCATGTAACAACCTTCAATCGTGTGCCCAATATGCTGGCAATGAGTGCAATAGTCCAGGATACGTTCTCATAAATGATTTTTTGACTGTGTGTTGTACCGCCAAACTCAAGAATAATCTCTTCTATTTTCTTTCAATAAATCCAATTCAACACATACCCGCCATAGCAATAACCGATCATGTTGTGCTCTGGAGAGTCCACCTGGGTGTGTTTATCACTTCTAATAGCAAATAAAGCGCTCGATCAAAAAATGGTGCTAGGTAACCCCCGAAGGCTTAATCCACACGGTGCAAGAGGAGCTTCCATTTTAGGATTAAAACAGAGCGCCCATTTAAAGACTCGTGACGGGGCAAACTCCCCAACGACTCAAATATGCCCATCCACAACATATTGTAATCCTCCTCCGCATGTAATTTGATGATATGAGAAGGGTTTGTAAAGCTCCAAGAAAAATGGCCTCTTCAAATTCGTGAGCGAAAACTGTAATTCCTTTGGTGAGGAATCAATCCAGAACTCGATTTAAAGCGAATCAAAGTGTCCTAAGACGATCATTCTCCCGCGCGAAAACCAATAACTTGTCAGTCTATCTTTTTTTCTCAGTTGCCAATTGGAACAATCTCTTGGGATCAAAAGGAGGTTGGATTCAAGAAAGTTCAAGCAATACATTTGCATATGACGAAGCCGCCATCAAAGTGAAGAACCTGGACAAAATCAAAGAGACGATCGATTAAAAAGAGACGAAAAAAGCAAAAGCTAAAAATAAAAAACAACAAAATGATGCTAAAACTCCTCGTATTGTTAAAATTCATGAATAATCCATGAAATCTACAGAGACGAAGAACAATGTGTGTGAAAAAATGTGTGCTAGTGTGTGAGAGAGGGCAGTATTTTTCGCTTATCGTTTTTAGCCAAATATTTGACTCCTCTTTTTCACCTTTTCCTTATCTTCATAGTTCTATCCTCACTATGATTCGTGAAGTTTTGTAGATTAGCCCGATAATCATTTGCAGTGAAGCGCTATGTGCTCCAAGAAAATTTTTTAAGTTTGTTCATACTAAACTCCATTTTTGCAATGGATACCACATTTCTAGTCTTGACATTTATAGAAATCATTTTCCACATATAAAAAGGCACTATGTTATAAACATAAGCCTTTGGGTGTTTTGGAACACGCATGAGGTGTCACATTTTACAACATATCTGTTTTCTCTCAAAGGCAATATTCCAAGTTAAGGTTGATCTGGCTTGGTTTTTGGCTAATTTGAATTGGATTAGCCGTGACTATTCACCGTGACTTTTCGTGAATGTTTATAGTTTCCAATGAATTTCTCGTTCATTTAATGGAATTCAATTTTAGTACAGATTGCTTTTCTTTGGAAGGTGATGCGTTGACGGCTTATATTATGCACATCGCACCACGCTTCGATTTTAATGACAAGAAATGGACTATCGACGTGGTCGGGTTCGGGCTGAGAGATGATTATAGAGTCCGCTTTGGACAAGCGGATGGGCGTGCATTACCCAGGGGAGGATTTACTTTGTCTCCACAGCCAAGTTCGTGAGTCGCCCCAATGCCCTCGCATCATTCCAGCGTTTTGCCCTTTCTCCTGGCCGATGAAAGTTAATATGGATGGACGCGCACAGCGCCCAGTATGCCTTACTACAGCCGGGTTCATCGTGACATATCGGGGATTTTTTTGGCAAAGAGCCATGAGCAATGCAGAACGGGCTACGATTTGAGGCCAAACTAGGTTGCACGGCTGAGCGCCATTTCTTATGCTTTTAATAAGGGTCGACTAACTTTGGCCGAGTCCGATTCCATTTATGTTGTGGACCTTTTTCGATCTGGCCAGTTGGTTCATTCTCGCGCCTCGCTGGTCAATGGGCGCTAATCTCTCTTTATTATTTCCTAGATGAACTTCATGGTTTACATATCGGGAAGGTAATTGTGTGGTGATCATCTCAAGAAACTCACATATTTACTCACGGAGCAGAATCCTTCTCCAAATGATATTATCTCCATGCTCACTTTATGACTATGTTGGACGAGCACAATATGATTTGTTAGATAGTGCTGACATCTACCTTATGTTTTGGTTGTATGGTTTTCTCACGGGTACTTTTCCTACTAATGGTTTTCTACGCGGCGGATTTTACTTGGTATGTTTTTAACGAGTTCAAACATTGGCGCTACCTGGTTACCTTGACCTGGATCTTTCTTTTTCTTTTATATAAATTTTGATCTTTACTTAAAAAAAGGTTGCTCACTTGGTTTTCCATGTGGTTTTGTTCATGGCCTCCGCAATCATGTGGGCACATCTAGTTGTTTAGCAGATATTGTTGTTCCGAGATTCGATGATCTATTACCTTTGGGGGATTTAACGCAGCTCCTGGGTCATCATGAGCGCTCTTTGCAGCGGGTGTCACCAGGCCTCCTCACAACACTTTCGGCTTTTTGATGATGCTAATTTGCTGACAATCACTACTACATCATATTTTCACCTGGTGTGAAACATGCTCACAACATTCGCCGCTTCGTGCAAATGAATCGGCCTGGCTACTTTGCTGCTTTTTTTCCGCAAAAAGTTGATGGGTTGGTTCTTCCTAGGCTTCATCATCATATGATTCTGGCCCTTGGTTTGCCTAGTGAGACTCATGGTCCATTAACTTTTGTTTTCAACGATGCTTAAACATCGAAATTTTGGGATGCTGTGCACGATCCCTCGGGGTCGTGACGCGATGTTTATAATCCTATTTTTACACATGATGGTGAAGCTTGCCACTTCATATATACCTGGTGGGATGGAACAAGGAGGTTTTTGGTGATCTTAATCAGATGATTGATTTGACTTTGAAAAAGTTCAACAAAGTTCAAATGCCAGCCATGTATTTTCGGGTTATAATGAGGATGGGGGTAATTTGATTTCGAGGTGAGGCTCTCTCTCTCATTCTTTATTGTTGCAATCAATTCCTTCTTCAACAACCAGGCATCTTGGTGGATGGAGATCAGCAGATTATGGACTACTGATTGATTCATTACTTGACCACAATCATTAGCCAACACATTACTTACTTTTGATTTTGTTCTCGCCCGCCAATACCTCACCGATTTTGAGGCTTGGATGAGTTATCCATCCCGTTGTTTTGGAAGAGGATAACAAATTACTTATGGCCATTCCTTCACCGGAGATTCTGGGAGGCGGTGTTTGATCCGGGGTGCCGACAGATCTTTGGTCCCCGAGTGGTTTTAATGGGATTTTCTATCAACATTGTTGAGATATTATTGCTTCGATGTTATTGTCACGTTAGTCACTTTTTAGTCCACTCATATTTGTCGATGGGGTCAATTCAGCTTTATGGTCCTTATTTTGAAAAAGTAAACATGCAAAAACCGTGGGCAATTTCTAGCCCATAGTGATGAGCAACTTTCTTTTCAAGATAATCACTAAAAATCGCCTCTAGATTTGGGTCGATGACTGTCGAAATATATTTACCCTATGCATTGGGGTTTATTCCTGAAAATGCGATTCATAATTGTATTACAATCGACCTGAAAAGTGGCTTCCAACGCTTTGCGCATTTAGCTCATAAGAATATGATTATGAAGATTGACATCCATATGGCCTCCGATTCTCTCGAAATGGGAATTTTTATTTCATGTGGTCGCTATCCGGGAATGCGGCGATTTTTAATCCCAATAAATCTACGGCTTTCTTTGGTTCTTGGTCTCTACTTATATTCAAAGTCGTGGTCCAAAATATTAGGAATTTCCTCTTTTGCACTCTCCCTACCTCATATTTGGGCCCATTTTGTAGCGCCCAAAACAAGCATTGTTACATCCTTTATTCCTGGGTAGAATCCAAAATTCAAGCATTGGAAAAGGATCATCTTTTGTCTATTGAGGGCTGTTATTTGTTTCGTGAATTCTGATCGCCAGCTTCTTTTCATGCATTCTATGTTGGTTTACAAATGGTTGGTTTCATGCTCAAGAAAATGGAAAAGCGCCATGCAAATTTATTTGGACTCGAGATATTTAGTTAGCGGTTCGTGGAAGTTAACTGGGCACGCTTGTTGTATGCCCGCGATTGAAGAGGATTCGTGTAACGATCCATCCGCATTGCAAATCGTGCTTTTCATGAAACATAGTTGAAAGGTGTTGACATCATATTCGCCTATTTTCACTTTTCGTCAAGCGCACTATTTCCCCTCTCCGGACTATTATTCTACACACTTTTTTTTGCCATCTTTACTTTGAGGGGATAAGGCCTTTAGTGGATGAGATCGCTTGAGAACTCTCATCCTCGCTTCACCTGGAGGTATTATTTAGACCGAGCACTGGCTGGGATACTCTATTGTCGATTGGATCGAATCCCCAAAAGTACAAAAAAAAACATTTTCATTATCGATTCTGGATTATTTCTATGACAATGTGTGGTATTTTTACGATCTCCTTTGTTGAAGCTTACTGGATATCATCCGGAGATATTTACACGTCCTCATTGCCTCCTGGATAAGCATGTTTGGGTTCATTCCTTAGACGGGATATTTTTCAAGGCTACATATGCTCATTTACGCACGCCCCGGCCTTCGACAAATGGGGGCTCCTAGATCTTCTCTATAACGAGAGACATTCTATTGTCTCGGGAGAGCTATATATTATTGCCCTCGGGCCGTTTCGACTTACCGAGACATCGGATTTATGTTGTCTATGTCATGCTCATTCAAAATCCATTGATCATCTATTTGTTTCTTGTACTTTTGCAAGGGGCTCTTTCGCAAGGATTTTTCATTCTTCGACGTTACTTATCAAAGATGCTTACCATTTTAATGAATCCCTTGGTTTATCTAAGATTCAAAGGATTAGACGTTTTTTATGGCTTCATTATCTCTTGTATCTAGCTCATATTTGGCATATTCTAATGAAGTCAATTTCAATGATAAGACATGGATGGTGAAGCAACAAAATCCAACTTCTGGTGCTTATTGTTGAGTCCTCAACTTTGAATAAGGGTTGCATGAATAATGATCAGTTATCATTTTCATTTTAGCGCCTACATATCCCGGTCAGTCCTAGAAAAGCTCCAAACATTATTAAGGTTTATTGGCATCCTCCTCTTCCCACCGGGATTAAGCATGAATACTGGATGGTAGTGCTCTAGATGCCACGGTCAGAAGTATGGTGGCCGGGTCTTTTTCGCAATTGTCGGTGCTTCTTCCACATGCTGAAATGCAGATTGACATGCTGGAGTGCGTAACTATGGCAAAGAATAATGGTGGCGATTCATCATGCTATCAAAGGTTGGCATCGCCTTTTGGAATCACCCACTTCAGGGTCGATACATATTTTTCATATTTTCAACTCCCTATCCTCCTTGATGACATTTAGCCAATGGTGTTATACTCGCACTCTTGGTTTCTCAAAATGGAGCCGATGGGCCACACATCTACCATGAAGGCAAAGTTGTTGCATTTTCTTAGCAATACGCAAAGACCCGCAATATGGTGGGGCATCCTTGAGCCCATTATACTACTTTCTACCGTAGAGGACTATGTTGGACGTCCCAATTATAGATTTGTTAGATAATTCTTTGGTTTGTTATATGCTTTTATGGACGTTTCTTCTAACTTTATGGGGGTAGTTTTTTTTCCTACTAAGGTTTTTCACGAAAGGTTTTACTCTTTGAGTGCTTTTGCAACGAGGCCCCAAACATTAATTACTCCGGCTTGTGACATCAGGACTCTTTTTTCATTTTTTATATTATTCTCGACTTAATTAAAAATTGAGCTAAACAAATAAGAAAATCATAATTTAATTAATGAATGATGTACATCTAAGAGCCATCACAATGGATCATTTTTGGGCACTTTGCCTTTTCTTTTACTGCCTTTAGCACTTTTGAAGATAGAACACAAGTTTTGACTTAAAAGAATCTAACTTACTTAATGAGTATTGGGCACCATCCCATTATGGTTTCTCTGCTCATCATCCGTTTGCATGCAGAAGGGTCCACTACTATACACATTCGTGATTCGCTAATACTTCTCGGCCGCTTCCTATGCCACGCCCAACCCTATGTTGCGCGTCGCGTGAAGCTCAAAAAAGGTCAGCACATGTTATTAAGATCTCGAACAGTAGATGTTTTTGGGGATGTTAATTGTGTGGAGTATCGATGGAGCAAGTTCGCGGGATACGCAGCGTATATTGAGAATTCGGGGTTATACATGTTTCGTCGATAAAGGAGAGACGGATGCCCGTAAGGTGTTGCCACACTTTGCTATTACAATGAATTCCTTACAAAAGGCTCGCCGGGCGCGTGGCTTAATGATGGGGATCGTGAACACAACATTCTTTTCATTGTCGTAGTCAAATTTGTGGTGGATACTCCAGATTCATGGTCTTAATGTTCATGGCAAAGCACACTCAAGATCCAGGCCCTTGGGAATCATATTATTTCCTTTCTATGTTGGAGCTCTTCACGACAATCGGGGTCCAGATTATAACATGGTCCATTGTGATTACCCCCCATGGTAGGGGCAAAGTATAACGCTACTTTGACATCATCCCTTCTACCAAAGATTAAGGACGTGTGTTCGATACGATTCGAAAGTTCCTTCGAACCCATGCTTCACCGACATTCCATAGCTACTTATGGGATGTCATCTCTTCGAGGTAATGCGAAAAAAAAAATCTCTTCCGAGGTAATATCGTTATTTCTTCATTAGTTCATCCTTGCCACGGGTTTGAACGCTAGCTTCACACCATCCCAAAGACTAAGATGCCAATGCTATCGTAGAACTTTCGTCTGACGATTATGAAAGTAATTTTCTTTTTCAAGATTATTACTAAGATATTGGCTACGCCGCTTGGGGTTCGATTATTTCTACCTATTTATCTCCTACTCGCTTTTGGTTTATATTTCTGGAGGCGATTCACGATTGTATCGCCACGGGTCTCCGAAGTGGTTCAATGTCCTTCGTGGTCCATCTGATGCAAACATGATCTTGAAAATTGATATCCGTAAGGCATTTGATACATCAAGGGATTTCTTACTACATGTTTTGCGCCGCTTTGGTTTCTCGTAGATTTTTATTCACTCGGTGTATATTATTCTTTGGTCATCCATTATCGCCTACTTAACGGGATGCTGGGTCGGTTTTTCTCCTATTTTACAGTAGGGTCGACAGGGTGATCCTCATCCCCTGCTTACTTTTTGTATTGCGAAGCGAGGTATCGAGAATTTATTGAGACCGCCATTCACAATCGACTAGTTCCATTTATCGCGGCCCAGACGCATGTCTTCCCCATCATCCATCATATACGGATGATATTGTCATTATGTGGGGCTTTTTACCAACGCCCGCATTCTTCGAGATCCTCACTTTTAACGCGATATCGGGGCTGCTTTTCAATCCTGGAATCTAAAGTCTACTACGCCGTGTCTCATCTTATGTGGGAGTGGTGCAAACTATATGTGATTCAAACAGGATCGCTCCGCTTTTACTTAGAGCACCGATTTTCAAGCGGGGCTCCAAAGTTGCGATTTCATACTCGCTTTGATAAAGTCATCCTCAAATCTTAAGATGGAAAAGTTCATCTCTTTCCCTTGCCGGGTCAAGTTTGTCTTGTTAATCTCTAAGTGATAACTAGTTCTTTCCATGCACACCATGATGGTTTACAACATCCGCCAAGACACGCTTCAAGCAAATGAAAGTGGCCATGCGAATTTTACATTTGATGGGATGTTAATACCAAGGGTCGTTGGTGGTTAGTTGAACTGCTGTACGCCTGTAAGGAAGGGGGATTGGGCGTCGATCGATTGTGGTGGCTAATATGGCTTTCTTGATGAAATTGGGTCGAAGGCTGTTGAACTCGGACTCCTGTAATCTTCAACACTCTAAAGGCGTTATATTTGACAAATGAATGGAGAGATTCGGAGGTCGTTTATTCTTCTTCTATCCTCTGGGATTAATCCTTTCATTTTGACTTACTTGATGACTCGTTGAATCCAGGGGCTAATTCCGAGGTATTATTTTGATTGATAATCGTCAAGTAATTCTATAGCGCATAAGATTGGGATGAATACAGCACACTTATTTCAAAGACGATTTCGATTACTTTTACGACGTGGGACACGGCACTTCCTCATTTGTAGACTTTATTTAAGATTTGGTCGTATGATTGCGGCGAGTCCCTATTGCTCCTAACTCGACTCGATACGCCGATATGAATGATATCTCGAGGGGATGGCTTGGTTACTTTAAAGTGGCATATGATCATGGTCGTCCCCACTATCCAAAGGGTCGCCGGGCCTGATTTGGCCGCACACATCCCCGAGCAAAGGGACGGCGGTGGTTTGCTGGCTATCCACCATCGAGCTGGCCATCTTTGGACTTCATAGGGCCAGGGGGAGTTTATCGCCCATCTGTTCTCAGAGTGCCTCGCACAGGTTGACCATTTATTTGTCTCTTGTGTCTTTGCAGGCTCTCTCGCGATGGATTTTGATTCCTTCAACGACACTCATTTTTCGCTCATAGTTTTAATAAGTTTCTAGAAGGGTAATGAACTCGCATTTCAAAGGAAACATGTTACTTTCCTTATGGAGGCGGCTTATCTTTCTCGCCTCGCTCATTTGGCATATCCTAATGAGCCGTTTTCCGCGAAGAAAACCTGGATACAAAGTGGAAAAGGCGCCACTATTCATCTTCGCTCATCGTGAGAATCATCTTCTTTGGACGGGGATGCATGCATTAACGACTAACAAGAACTCTCATCTTCAGTAGGTTATGTTCTCCGGCTGCCTAGGATGTGCACCAAAGATCATGGAAGTTAATTAGCAAAAAACTCCCTCCTGGCCGTTGGATCATGAATACAAACGGCCGCTCTTCTGGGGCACCGGCAACTGGACAGCCTTTCCTGTGGGTTGAATTGCAGAGGCTTCTTTCGGGGTCTGTTTCGTGAATCATTGTGGTTTAAGATATGCTTTTGAAGTCAATTGGTCGCAGAATGTGGGCGATTCACTATGCGCGGAAAGGTTCGACAAAAAACTTTTGGTTGAGTTGATTTGAAGTATGTGTCGTAATTTGCCGATAAGAGATCGCCTCGAAAATTTTAGCACCACCTTCCAAAGCACGGCGATACACCTTACATCTTCTCGCACATATGGATTTGGTGGTCTTCACATCTTTCCCGGGAAGCGCAAACGAAAGTATATATTTTGAGTAGGCTAAGACTGACATGGTACATGCGGCGCCCCGGCCCCGAGAGCTTGTGACCTTATCTCACCGATGACTATGTTGGCCAATCCAACTATCGGTTTGTTAGTTATGCTCAAGCGTCGTGCTTCTTTTCCCATTTTGACGCCTATTCTTTCCCCTGGTTTCTTTTCCTGGCCATGGTTTTTCCACAAAGCGTGGTTTACCTTGGTAGGTTTTTAAGGCCCCAACCATTCAGCCCATTTGGTCCTTGGCACCTTAAAGATATAAAACAAGCTTTGAAGAATAATAATCTAACTTACTTAATTTTTTGAATTAATTAAAGATATATAAAAAATGAAAAAGAGAGTGTTCCCGATCACGGGCTGTGCCGATAGCAGCAAAGAAATAAGCTTGAAAACAAGTCCAAAAAAGAAATCAAATGGTCACAAGCCGACTAAAAGTTAGAAATGGTTGGGGCCCGTTAAAACCTCCCAACAAACCCACCCTCGTGGGAAAACCTCCGTGAAAAAAGAGTACCCTCTAATAAAAAGAAAGCATACGCCCAAGAATACAAAGAATAGCTCCTGACGCATTAACTAACAAACCTATAGTTAGATTAACTAACATAGTCCTCCTCGTGAGAAAAAGGCACGATATCCGGTGGGATGCCCCACCGTTTCCCGCATCCGACTTCTTTACTCGATCAAACCGCACCCGATGGCCTTCCCGAGCAAATATGCGAGACCACCGCCCATCTGCGGAAAGTAGATAAAGAGGTACACCACTTGCTAAGGTGACGCCAGAAACCTCAAAGATCTCTTTTATGGCGCAAGTTCACCACATAAATAGAACGCCCACATCGCTGCCACCAATTCAAATTCAGCCTCAAACGCATAGCCCGCACCACAACGTCCACAAATAACCCCGAAAGAAGCTCAAATTTCATATGACCCCAAAGCCGTGAAGGCATCCTGCCTCAAGCGTTACCGGCATTCGTATTCACCTTGATCCAAATTCTCTGGAGGGGTTTTCACAATTAATCCCGCACAATATTCGGGCTGGTCTAGCCCGCCTTGAACTCCGGCTCACGAAGGGATTTAAAAGGTCTTGTTGATCATTATGCATGCAACCCCGATCTAAGGAAGCGGATTCGACGATAAGAACACGAAGATGGAGTGATTGTTGCGCCCATCGCCCAGCTTATCATAAAAACCAATTCATTCCTGGAGATGCCGTGATGTAGGACAAAAACACGCTGCAGAATTTATCAAAGCTAGTAAGCCATAAAGAGGTGAACGTCAAATGAACCAAAATCCATCGCCAAAGAGCCCCCGCAGAGACACAAGAGACAAACAAATGGTCAACCGACAAAGAAAGAAGATAAACAAAGACCATGACATCAAGATTTTGACGGGCAATAAGTCCAAGACCGCCAATCGATCATAGGGATGGCACGCCACGTCACAACCGAACAACATTCTCGAATGTGAGACCAAATCCAAGAACCCCATTGGACCATCGAGAATGGGTCCGAATGTGAGAATACGCCGCCGAGGTAACATTCCTATCATCGAGTGCATCCGCACCTCAGGTGTCCCGCGATGAAAGGGCGATGGGGACGCGAACAATATCCCAACCGATCCACCAAGCCTCAACGATCGAGAAGGTGAAATGCCGTGACCCATCATGGAAGACTTTAGATGTGATGCCCAAATATTTGTACTCACGCCAATACCACCCCGTGCTCCGCAATAGAGCAACCCAAACCGCCTGTCAAGCCTAATAAAACCTCACAATTGCACCTAGGGATCCACTGAGAATCATCCAAGCAGCCTCCTCAATGCAAGGCCTAATCCTACCCAAATTGAAGAAGGGATGAACGACCTACGAAGAGAATACCCAATGTCAAATAACATTTCCCCGAGAGTTTTAAAAATCACAAAATCCGACCATAACTTTCCAACCTGGGGCCTTCATGAGAAAGGCGTATTAGCCACAATAATAGATCGCACGCCCATGCCCTTCACCCGAGTACGCAACATTGATTCCACTGACCACCACCGAACCTTTAGAGTTAACATCACCATTCCAAATAAAATTACGATGGCCTTGTCCATTTGCTTGAGTAAGGATCTAGGCCACTTGTAAACCATCATCGTGCACAAAGGAAACTAGTAATCACTGAATTAACTGCATACACCATCAACAAGAGATGTTACAGCGTCCCTTCCATCTTCAAAATTTTTAGAATCACCTTATCAAAAATGGGTCAGAAACCAGCCTTAGTCAAAAACTTGAAGATCAAGAATAACTTCAATCCAATGAATAAAAATTTTGAGAAACTAAACTTATGCAGACGTGAATCGTAAAACCCCACTTTAAAGATTTAAACGCTTATGGATATCAATCTTCAATATCATATTGTCATCGCTTCGCCATGCAAAAATGTTGAAGCCCCTAAGACCAGAGCTATACGCCGTGAATCGCCCGCTCGAATAAAAACCACAAATCGTTGAGGCGACAACAACAAGGCCGATGATTCCCGCAATGAATACCAAAATCTTAGCAATAATCTGAAAAGAAACTTACTCATTATGATCAACAAAGTTGTCAATAGTGTTAGAATCTTTAGTCTTCGGAATGAGAGCCATAAAACTAGCATTCAACCCCAAAGGGAGGGTCAAGCTAGTGAAGAAAAACAAAACCAAGAGGTAACATTCATGGAATTAATGTCCCAACAATGACGATAAAATGTCCCTTGAAACCGCCTGCCTGGAGAGCTATCCGATCCTACATATCAACACCGCTTCAATCTCCATCCTGAAGGAATAGCCACATTAAAAGAGCATTATCCATCGCCCACTATCAAGAAATCACCGATCAACCATAGTATAATCCATAATGGCCCCTGAAGTCCGAAAAGCTCCTTATAAAAGGAGGAAATGTGATTCCAAGAACCAATCGAACGTCCGAAGTAATTACCATTAATCATCAAACCTTGAATACCTAAAACGGCCCCAAATCGACAACGCCAATGAAAAAGTCAGACATAATCCCCATCCTTAAGCCAGGCCGAACGAGCTTACTGTAGAATTCAGATAGTAATAGCAGCGCTTGGGACAAAACATTTTGGGCTTCAAATTCCATATCACGACGGGCAGCAGAGAAACCCAAAGTCTCAATATCCACTCAACCGACGAACTTTCTCCATCCGACTATCCACCTTACGATTAACATCCCCAAAGACGTATTTATTCAAAACCTTAATAGTCCGACGCAACCTTTAAGCTTCCACATGACGCGCATGAGCGGATTAGGCATGTGCACGGCAGGCCCAATACCTTAAGTGACTAGATCCCAAACGAGTCAAGATAAACCCACATACGCCGGAAATGAAATGGAACCTAGACTCTCTATTGATAGATGAGATGAGCATGAAACCAAAATGGGATGGTGATCTGCCGATACTGAGGAAGAACCAAACCATTGACCACTTGCCAAAGAGAGAAAAATCGACACGCTGCTAGGGCTCAATCCACCCCCCACCGGGCACATGGATAATGGCATACCGTAGCGCGTAGTGAACGACCCCATAGCTTCCGTATAGAAAAACAAAGGGAAGATCCTCCAAAAATCCCTAAAGTCCACGGAGCAAAAAAGCCTGGATAAAATGATCGTGAACCGCTCATGATGACCCAAAACAACATTAAAATCCCCAATGAGGGAGCGAATCATCAAGAGAAAATTTCTTCCAACCAAATCTTACGGCCAATATAATTTTTAAATAAATGCAAGAATATATATAAAACGAGAGTCGTCCCAATCGCCCAAAATGGATCAAATCAAAGCAAAGCCAGGAAACAACGCCAAGAGCAAAGACGGTCACTCTATCCATTCCGCCCGAGTTCATCGAGTGGTTTAGTCTTAAGATTCCAAGGTAAAACCCACCTCTTGTGGGAAAACCTTGAAGGAAAAAAAAAAAAGAGTAATTTCATAGGAATGTGCTCAATTAACAGAAAGTAAAAAAATAGTCTTCTAGTAGCTAACAAACCTATTGCTAGATCTCAACATAACTCGATTTTTTGAGGATGAGATGATAGCCGTTGTGGGCATCCCCACCACGCATCCTCCACACGCAACACCGAGAAGTATCTCGCTACTTTCTTCTACCCTAAAGATGTTCTTGAGAACACTTGAATTTGCATTCAAAGTGAGGTGAACCGCCACATACCAAATGGCGTATATCAAAATTTCATCATAACAACCTACCACATATACCAAGTCCGTATACAACCATAAGATTGATTCCACTCCTTGAAAAGGAGTAAAAATGTTTGATAGCCGTTAGCTCCCTCCGCCCAAAAGTGAAACGCCCCTACATCATTCGACAAATACCAAGACAAATTATGAAAACACCGTGAGGTCCAAAAGAATGGATCACCAACAAGACTTCCGTCTATGTTAACTTTAATCCATCCTAACAAAGGCAATCGCTCAATTCCTCCAACTTTCGGTTGAAGGGCGCCCGAGAACTCAAAGATCTACCAAAGAGTGAAAAGGTCCTCGTGGTCATTATGGCTAGTGCAGTATGTCGATCCAAGGAAGATGACTCAAGAATTAGAACCCAAAGGCGAAGGATAGAGGCGTTCCATTGTCCATCTCTGGCCATGGGAAAGTCAAGTCATTTCATTTCGCATGAGCTAAATAAGATATCTTCTCTTCCAGAAAAAGGTCATTTTCTACTACGAAATGAAAAATTAAATGCATAGAATACATTAAAACTATTCCAAGCAAAGTATTATTGAACATTAAACCCATTAAAAATCCATTGCCAAAGGGCCCCTGCAAAATACATGAGACAAACAAATGATCTTCGTGTCAATAGACAACAAAGACCGCAAACCGAAATGGGGCGGAAGGAGTCTTCCTTCAACCCAACATCCAAGAGCAAGACATTGTGGATAGCCTGAGTTCAAACCACAATCGGAGATTGAAGGAATGAGGGTGACCAAATCCAACAACCCCATTTAACCATGGGGAGTTAGTGTCCCAAATATGTGTGTAAGCCGTCGCTTTGAAGCAATATTTCCATCATCATAATGAATCCAAGCTTAGTATCCGATGAAGTCGGGGTGATTAGACTTAACAATCTCCGGACTTTCATATCCAAAGAAGCCTCATTAATGAGAAATCCAACCCTCGCCAGTCTCCTGGCGAAAAGTAGTCCGAGATGCGATCCGACCAGATCAATACCTATACTCATCATAGCAACCTAATTCATCACTGGTGTAGCTACCCAATTGTAAGATAGGATGCCGAATTGCAAATGAACCCAATAAAAAGTTCTGATAGTCACAAAGTTCAAACCCTTAAACTAGTCCAATAAGAAGACAAATCAGAGAAAAGTCCACTTTAAAGCAACTTGTTCCAAAAGAACTTATGCTTCGACATAAAGTCCTTAAGAATATTACTAAAGCAATGTTCCCAACCGGATAATTATGATGCAATCATCGAGTCAGGCGGTGAGGCAGCCCACGATGACGCATCTACCAAACACCATGTGACACCTCCGTGCATAGAGCTAGTCCTAGCCATTCTCTAACAAATTCTGGGGCACGATGAAATGATCACCCAACACGATACCACGAGGTGCCGGGAGCCCCACAAACCTATACCCTTAGGCAACCTTTAACTTCCAAGAGGTTAAGAAAGTATGACACCACCACGAGGTCTCATGCACCTTAGCCTAAGCGCACACTGCTCGGACGGCTTTCCGTAACCTCATAGGAAGGTCATTCATTCAAAACTTCAAAGAATTCTTAACCGCCGTATGGATTGAGGGGACCGTGCCTAATAATATCATGCCAGGTACTTCAATCATGTTTCTAATGTACAGATCCTCAAAGAGGCAAGATGAGCATACTTCATGAAGAAGATCGAAGAATTTGAAAGATAATTGCAGATTAGCTAAGAGGCTTTTGAAGAGACATAAAAGAGATTTAGAAACTCATATTTTGTAAAAGGGAGATTTTATTTTGATTTCCGTTTGAGTTTTCCATACAACTGAAGAGGTCCTTATATAGGCCTCATGTACAAACCAAGGAAGTGACACGTGTCCCTATTACAAGGCACCTCTGCTAGACACGTGTTTCTTTCTTAGACCTTCTTCTTGAGAACATGACATGTGTCCACTAACATGACACCTATCACGCACACATGTCACCCTGCATGGACACTTTAAAACACATTTAAACACGTCGACACGTGTCCACTAAAAGGACACTTACAACACTGGTGACATGTGTCCCATAAAAGGACACTTACAACACCAAGCCGACACATGTTACATAACAAGGATAAGAAATCGACATGTGTCCAAAGAAATGACACTTACAACCATAACCGACATGTGTCCGCTAGAAGGACACTTATTATTACAAATCGACACGTGTCATTGTAAGGACACCTATACCATATGGATTGTACGAAGGACCATGAATATATCGATTCAAGAACCCAACGTATACAAGTTGGCAAGCGGATATTCCTTTGATCAATGATCTAGTTTGATCTTACCAGAGCTTTATAACCTTGACCCGTTGGCTATATGATCACCAAGAACCATGATGATGAACACCACAAGATATTGCTCAAGTATCTTGATAAGTTCTTAATTAATTGAAAACTCTACAAAGAGAATTTCAACTCACAAAGGCAAATGCCAATTTCAATATATCAATTTATTCTCCATTCTTACATGGGCTTGCCATGCTTTTATAGTTACAATATGATGCTTCAATGTTAATCCCGAATTGGCTTTTCATGGGATTTGAAGAGACATTCTTGACCCCTTTTTCTAGTCTTAAAACATAGAAAATGACTCCCCATATGAAGAGACACTCTAGACCACCTTTACTAGACTTGGAAAATGATTACTAGACTAGACAACCTTTCTAGACTTGGAAAATGACTACTAGACTTACTTTATTGAATAATCATACTTGATTAACTTAACTAAGACACTTTGACTAACAAAATGCTGAAAATTGACCATTTTAAGCAAAATGAAACATCACTCCTCTTGGGCTTGAGGTGTTGGACGAAAATCATGGCCCATAAACTCAAATTAAGTCTTCAATTCAGTTCCATGCTTGAGCCCAACTTATTAGATGCATTATGGCCCAACAACTTGAATAACATTCATTACTTGGCCTTCTATTTTGAGCTCCATTTTGCACATTTTCTTTAATTTCAGCAACAAGAGTCATCAAAGCTTGCTTAATTTGTTTAGCTCTTGCTCTGATTGGCCCTCCATGAATCATCATCGAAATTCTTTATTTGATAGTTTAATGCAGAATGGATGGCCTTTCATATACAAAGGCCGACATCATCCTTCCGCATCTTATAAAGTTGTGGTAGTCTTCAGTATTCATTTGACCAAAGTTCAGGTTTCCAAAACAATCCAAAGCCATCCCAATCTCCATGTCTTCATCTTCAAGATGCCATGGGTTTGGGAATTTGTCTCCAACATTTCAAATTCAAGAGGCTTCGCCTTCTTGGTTATCTTCGTTGGTGACTTGACGGGTTCATCAACACATGGACTTATCACGAGTGATGTATATAGCAAGGCTCCCAATATTCATCACTAGCATATTTGGAGAATCCTTTGTAGGTTGGAATTTTCAATGGCGGAGGATTCATCGCATACTTTGTTGAGTTGTTGAACCGATTCGAATAGCCGGGATGATCCCCTAGTGGAGCATTCTTCTTAAGCATCTTTGAAATATTATTGTGTATCCGGGAGCAATCCTAATGAAGTCTTCGATATAATTAACAATTCCAAGGAATTGTTGAATCTCTTTGATTGTAAAATTTTCTTTGAAACTTTAGCAATTCCCGAGCAATGTCTCGCCTGGTGAAACTTTAGCAATTTTAGCAATGGCCGGGCCTGGCCGAAACAATTTGCTCTTCTCGAGCAATGTGGCGGGTGATTGATCTAGGGAACGCCGATTCCATTTAAAATGTAACCATCAAAGCATCTTTTATGCCTTGATTTTTTCTTGTTGATACGCAACCTCGTATACAACTTGGTGATGAAGGCGGTTGCTATGAAGGAATTTGAGATCCGATCTACTCCGGAAAGTTGAACTTGCACCATGAATTTTGAAAGAGTTGATCACTTTCGGAGATCGCATTGGGGAAGAAAGTGACCACAACACTTCCGACGTTGAGTGTATAGAGAATCTGCCAATAACTGCATGCTCATATTGGAGAAATGCTAATCTTGAGAAAACAATTCTTAAGAAGAGAAATTTTGCCGATATACCGGGAAGACCTTTCCTTCCATGGTAGGAGAGAACAAGTCGTATGGAACCCAAGGTGGAGGTGAGTATAACCTTCCAATCTCCATCGTGTGATGAACTTGAACGGGTGGAATGGACAAGTGATGTAAAGGTTTTGCCGAGTTGAAGGAAGTTTTGCATCCATTCGGGATGATTGGATATACTCTTTTGGCCGGGTACTTTTTGAAGATGATGGATTTGATGTGTTTTGCCAAGAACCACGATATGATATATTGTAATGGACTAACAACTGGGGAACAATTGCTTTCCAATATATTGCTTGGAATAGAGAGTATTCTATTGTATTTTCAATATGGCTAGAGAAAATCTAGGTAGGGAAAGAGAAGAAGATATACTATGTATTTGGCTAAAAGGAATATTAACGAGCTATTTGAGGACTGGGATTCCATATCAAGGGGTTCGCTCTTCTACTCTCGCCATATTAGCCGGACCTAACCATTCTCTAACAAATTCTCCGGGGCACGACAATAAGACTGCTCGATACCACGAGGTCCGGAGCACCACAAACCCATTATTTGTAAACCATGGTAATGCTTCTTTCCAAGAGGTTAAGAAAGTATGACACCACCACGAGGTTCCCATCCGCACCAAAGCCTAAGCTCCGGGACACCTTCCGGATGGCTTTCCTCTGGAGAACCTCATAGGAAGGTCATTCATTCAAAACTTCAAAGAATTCTTAAACTTGGATTTAGGGGACCGTGCCTAATAATATTATGCCAGTACTTCAATCATGTTTAAACATCTTTGAAAGATCCTCAAAGAGGCAAGACAGAGCATACTTCATGAAGAAGATCAAAAATTTGAAAGATAATTGCTTTGATTAGCAAAGAGGCTTTTGAAGAGACATAAAAGAGATTTAGAAACTCATATTTTGTAAAAGGGAGATTTTATTTTGATTTCCGTCTAAGTTTTCCATAAAATCAAGAGTGTCCTTATATAGAGCCTCATGTACAAAACAATAAGTGACACGTGTCCCTATTACAAGACACAGCCACGCTAGACCCGTGTTACCTTTTTAGACCTCCTTTATAAGAACTTGACATGTGTCCTCTAACATGACACCTATCAACACATGTCACCCGCATGGACACCTTAAAGGGTGGACACGTGCCCACTAAAAGGACACTTACTTTGGAACATGTGTCCCATAAAAGGACACTTACAACACCAAATGGCATGATTGTCCATGTGGTATAAAAGGACACTTACAACAACAAAGCGATTTATGTTACATTACAAGGATAATTCGACATGTGTCCAAAAAAGGACACTTTTTTACAATATAAATCGACGTATATATTAAAAATGACACTTATTATTAAAAGTACACGTGATCCATTGTCAAGTACACCAAAAGATCTTGAAATCATCCTTCCATCAAACAAAATGGTTTGGGTAGTCAAATTCCTTTGACCATGGTTGCAGGCCCAAAACAATCCAAAACCCACCCAAATCTATGTCTTCATTGGAAGGAAAAGACATGGGTCTTGGGCGCTAAACCGGGAAACAGAAAGTATATGTGTCGCTTCTTGGTTATCTTCTCATTGGTGACTTGACTCGGGTTCATCAACACATGGACTTATCACGCGTGATGTATATATTTAGGCCCGGCCCAGTGGGGGTTGGTGGAATTTTGTTAAGAACCATGAGATGCATGCATAATTCATTAACCTCATTGGTTGGTGATTGATCCAAGGGAAAATCTTCCATTTAAAATGTAAAGATACCTCGGAGATAAATCGATACCCTTTTCCCATTTTGAAATAGAATGGAGTACCATGACAATGTATAAACCAGGACATCTTTGTTCGATCCATTTCATACATTGCAACATTTTTTCCAATTTTGAATCTTGTCATACCATTCAAGAAAAGTCCGGAGATCGATGATGCCCACTGGATTTTGGAGGAATGATAAAGTACTTCTAACGGGCATTTCCACGAATGATAGTAAAGGGTGGAAAGACACCACAAATACCATAGACCATGTTTTGGAATAGGAGTAGTAGTGGAAATAGTAAGGATCCCATAAAACGATTTATCCGGATAAAAACATGCCCTCTCGAAAGGGATATTAACTTGAACAACAAACTTGGCTAACCTTGATAAAACATAAAATGTTTTGCATAGTTTTGCAAATCACTTAGGTTTTTGGGGGGAAATTGGCAATATAACCGGGAAAATACCTTGAAGATATTAAATGTAATCATGATCGGGATGATAATGGAACAAGATTGTGATTTCCTTTGATATGTTGAAATGAACTCATACTTGAAAACCAATCTTTAAGTCGCAACAATTGTTGTTCCGGAACACTCCTTGTTCTTAAGCTCCATAATTGTTGGAAATGATGTATTGTCCATCTAAATTATGAAATGGTGACAAATAAGATGAAATTCAAACATTGATCCCATTCTTCATAGCAAGGATTTCTTTGTAGAAGATGGTAATGCTTCGGAGAAAAAAGATTTTCCCATCTTATTTTCAAGCAAAATGGCTCCCAATATTCATCACTAGCATCCGTTTGGATCCCATAAGAGCATTCTTTTAAGCATCTTTGAAACTTCCCCTAGCTCAGAGTATCCGGAGCAATCCTGTGAATGAAGTCCTCGATATAATTAACAATTCCAAGGAATTGTTGAATCTCTATGATTGACAAGTTTTCCCCGAAACTTTAGCAATTCCCCGAGCAATGTCGAATATGATCACAAGTGATACTTTCCATCGATTATTTTCATTCCCAAAACTTAATATTTGTTTGACCGATAGAGATCTTCTTTTCGATAAGCATGATACCATGTGATTGAACAATGTCCAAGAAAGTGTAGCAAAGTCTCATGCTCTTGTTTGTTTGATGAGAAGTAGAAGATGTCATCAATGTAGATTAGGTGGTATGTAGGATAGGTTCAAAATTTGAGTCATTGCTTTTTGGTATATGGAGGTGCAACCTTCAAACCAAATGGCATGAAAACCATTGGTATTGGGGCGCAGGAAGGCAAAAATCGCTTTTATATCTATCCTCTCGGGACAATTCCCAATTGCCAAATTGACTTCAAATCAAACTTGGAAAAGATTTGGGCTTTAGAGATTTGGGAAAAAAGCATTTGAGTTTTAGGTAAAGGAACTTATCATCAAGGAGGAAATGGTTAAGAGCTTTGTAATCAATAACAAGCCTTATTTTTCCTCGCACTGCTCGGCTCTTTTGTTGACATAGAATGCGGTGGCAAGCCCAATTTGATTTTGTGGGCTCAATGAGTCCAAGTGCTAAGAGTTGGTTGCATTCTTGCCTTGCAAGGTTCACTCTTCCGAGTCATTCCCTGGATGAGTGGCCTTGGTAGCATTCACATCTTCATTCTTTTTGAAAGGGAGTTGAATAAAGAACTTTGGATTTTTCCAAAGTGGTGTTAGGTGATGGAAATCTACATGAGAGTCTGCACAACACTTGAGAAGCGGGTTGGTAATATCTCCGTATTCTGGAGGTGCTTCTGATAGAGTAAACAACTTTTGGATGGTGGTGTAAGGTTGGAACTATCTCTTGTACTTCAACCCATGAGGTAGAATCAGAGGCTTTTAGCTTGGAAGAATAAATCAAAGCCCATCAAGATATCTTTCCATGGAGTCTCACGCCAATAATCTTTATCCATACAAGATATACCTGAAAGAGTTGAATTCCAATTAGCTTCTTTGTAATGAGCGAGGTATGAAAAGTCTCTGTCCATCACCTTCATAGAAGTATTCGTGATGACTTTGCCAAGCATCTTCGTGTAGTATGTCGATTCATCATTGATTTTCTCGGCTCCTATATCAAATACGCCAATAGCCTTGATTGGTCTATCATACTTGGATGGAAAACTTTGCACTTCAATATTTGGATAAGGCATCCCTTCTTGGATCAAGGAACCGGTCTTGAGTGATGGTTGTGACTTGATCATAAAGATTGGGAGCTCGGAGGATGAATCTTCTTCTTCTTTTTTCGGTCCTTCGTCATTAGTAGAATATTGTATTGCAAATGTTGTGTCTTCATC
The DNA here is from genome assembly GCA_016081115.2 of Rehmannia glutinosa. Classification (NCBI taxonomy): domain Eukaryota; kingdom Viridiplantae; phylum Streptophyta; class Magnoliopsida; order Lamiales; family Orobanchaceae; genus Rehmannia; species Rehmannia glutinosa. The sequence goes on along the minus strand of CM071927.1, from coordinate 59,948,247 downwards.
TTGCTCGTCTTGTTCGAGGAAAATAAAGATTCGATATCAAAGATCATCGTGTTGGCATAATTAAGTCGGGAATACTTGTGATGCCAACTTTGCCGCTTTATCCTTTCTTGTTAGGGCAATTCTTTGCAAAATGCCCTTTTCTTCCACAAGGAAACACTTATTTGTCGATTTCTTTCTGAACGGTTTCCTTTTGAAGAACCGATAGCTTTATTTCTTTTCGCTTCTTCGGATCTTTATGATCTTTTTTCCGGAAGACGAAGATGAGCAAGTGCAGTTCTCCTTTCCTTTGCATTTTATCTCCAGATGAGAGTTTTTGCATACTGATTTGAGGAGAGTTCTTTTGTCAAGAACGTCCTTGATGAAGACTTGTTGCTCACATATCTTGTCCAGGGTTGCAAACGCGTCATCGATGGATTTCGCTTAGATCGATTCTTGAGACTTCCCTCCTAGAAGCTTGAATCATTCTGTGTAATTCGGTCAAGTTCTATAGGTAGGACTCGGATAGACATGTTTGAGATTTGGATCATTGTATCCGTTCAACATGTAAAACTTTTAGACATCCTTTTGAAATGTCTATCCAAATCTTTACGTGTCAAAGAACAACACTTCATGGCAAAATATTTTTTTTCCGCCAACTTGTTTATAAGAGTAATATCTCCAATAAACTATTGGTGAATTTCTCCAAGAGCAAGTGATGGAGTTGAAGCATTATAAAGTTGGAGTTGTCGATACTCACCAAGGCTTTGAAACCATTCACGTAGGATACCAACAAATCTTGAAGAGAATTCCATTTGATGATTCGTTTGGAGGTCAATTGGCAAAAGAGTGTAATCTTTCTCTTCTTTTGTTAATCGGAGGATGAATCAAGGACGAGGATGTGGTCCTTCTACGTTCCATATCTTCTTTAACTTTCGCATTAATCGGTTCAAGATATATTGATGGCTTTCCTCGAGTATCTCCACCATAAGTATAGCGGATAGATCAAAGCAACATCCGGTTCGCACTCAAAGATCATAGGATTCTTCTTCCCATAGGGATGATTTAGCATCCTCGTCGAGTCCGATTCTTTTTCGATTGGGAAGAGGTAGTTTCTTGGTCTGATTTTTTCGACCATTGTAATGGATTATTTCCTGGAATAAGGGATGGTCTGGCCATGAAGGATTTGTTGGATTTTTTTCTTTGGATTTGGAAGAGGATGGAGGTATTTCATGACTCTTTGGAGGTGGTTGGCTTTTTTAGTGTAGAGGGCTTTTTGTTTGGCTTTTTAGGAATATCAAGTGGAATACTTGAAGCCATACCAAAATAAGTAGGATAATTTGGAGGAGATATAGGAGGTGATTCATAGTTGGAACTATAACTGGGAAAGAAGGATAAGGACTTACTTTGACTGCTCCTATCCCTTTCGATTTGAGAAAGTTCCTTCTTTAGTCTCCTGGTCTCAGCTTCTTTCTGCATGAACTTCGCTCCAAATTGGTTTTGTTCAATAAGGCTCCTCACATCTTTGTCCAGCCGGTTGATATTATCTTTTAGCTTTTCATATATCTGCTGGAGTTGATTCTCCATAGTATTAACCTTGGTCTGGTTAGATTGGACTGTGGTGAGAATCAGTGAGACCTTAGAATTGATCGCCTGTAGAGACTTCTTTTGGGCACAGGCGTTGGCCGTTTGCCAGTTTAGTACTTCCTCTGCTTGAGTAGGACCCTTTATTTGTTCGTCATGTTCCACAGTGGTGCTTTGTACAAAGGGCTTGGAAGTAATTCTCTGCTGAGTGTCAACCTTCCTTTCTAGAGGTGGAAATTTTTTTCGTCAGATTCGAACATGACACAAGGTTGGACAACAGGGGAGGAGTTGGAGGAGAAGGTGCCTTAACTTCTTTGTGACACCCATACTTTTCTTTTTGAAGGACAACTAACCCTTTTCTCGTAACATGGTAAAGGTTGTGGACTTGGATCCGGAGGGTCGGAGTTTATCGTCCTAGGCCGCAACATGGTTGTCTTGGTTTTTACTTTCGCTTCTTCTCTCAGTATTTGTTCTTCTTCATCGAGTTTGATTCTCTCTACAAGAACATTTTGGATCACACATGGATGGATCAACATCCCATACAAAGTGACCATTGACTCACAAGATAAATATGGGATCCATTTGGCTAAAACATGCAATTGGGATTTTTGTGTCGCAGATTGACTTCAATCGGATAAACAATTTGGAATTCAGATTGAAGGTTTCGAGCTGATGGTGTCCGATAGATCGTCTTCACACGTCCATCCTTCAACCTTTGAAATTTAAAGTCGGTGGCTTGAACCATTTTCGATTGTTGGTGAAGGGATTCATAGTTGGTGATCCATTCTTTTGGAACAAGTTGCCCCAAGTCTTTTCTCCGATTTGTCTGGGGTATCCTCGGACGATTGTAGGGACATCGAGATTCAGACGGCAAGGACCATCAAAGCATCTTTTATGCCTTGATTTTTGCAGATCTAGGTTGTGATCTTGCAACTTCGTATAAAACTTGGTGATGAAGGTTGCTATGATGGAATTTGAGATCCGATCGCTCCGAAAGTTGAACTTGCTCTTTGAAGGCGGAGATGCAAGAGTTGGATCACTCAAAGATACTTTGCAAAGTTGGGGAAGAAAGTGACCACAACACTTCCGGCGTTGAGTGTAGAGAGAACTGTACCAATAATTGCATGCTCATATTGGAGAAAACGAGTATCTAGAAGAGCAATTCTTGTAGATACTGGAGAGAACAAGTCATACAGCTCCAAGGTGGAGGTGAGTATAACCTTCCAATCTCCATCGTGTGATGAACTAAGGTGGAATGGACAGTGTGATGTACTGCTCTTGTTGAGTTGAAGGAAGACCACAGTGATCCATTCTGGATGAGATTGGATATACTCTTTTGGCTGAGTACTCTTGTTGAAGATGATGGATTTGATGTGTTTAGGCCAAGAACCACGATTTCTGTATATATTGTATGGACTAACAACTGGGGGAACAGTTTGTTCTACAACAGCGTTTCATGGAATAGTAGAGTATTCTATTGTATTTTCAATATGGCTAGTAGAAAATCTAGGTAGGGAAAGAGAAGAAGATATACTATGTATTTGGCTAAAAGGAATATTAACAGAGCTATTTGAGGACTGGGATTCCATATAAAGGGGTTCGCCTCTTCTACTCGCCATATTAGTGGACTTAACCATTCTCTAACAAATTCTCCCCGGGACACCACAGCAACGCACTGGCTCGATACCACGAGGTGCCGGGAGCACCACAAACCTATACCCTTAGGCAGCCCTAGCCTTTCCAAGAGGTTAAGAAAGTATGACACCACCACGAGGTTTACTGCACCTTAGCCTAAGTGGCACACCTTGCTTGACGGATGGCTTTTCGACGTAACCTCATAAGGAAGGTCATTCATTCAAAACTTCAAAGAATTCTTAACCGCCGTATGGATTGAGGTGACCGTGCCTAATAATATTATGCCAGGTACTTCGATCATGTTTCTGATGTACAGGATCCTCAAAGAGGCAAGTACAGAGCATACTTCATGAAAAAGATTCAAGAATTTGAAAGATAATTGCATTAGCTAAGAGGCTTTTGAAGAGACATAAAAGAGATTTAGAAACTCATATTTTGTAAAAGGGAGATTTTATTTTGATTTTCTGAGTTTTCCATACAATCGAAGAGGTCCTTATATAGGCCTCATGTAATAAAACCAAGGAAGTGACACTTGTCCCTATTACAAGACACTATCGCTTTAGACCCGTGTTACCTTTTTAGACCTCCTTTATAAGAACTTGACATGTGTCCTCTAACATGACACCTATCACGCACACATGTCACCCGCATGGACACCTTAAATAGAAAGTCCTCTTAACACGACATCCACTAAAAGGACACTTACTACAACAAGTTGACATGTGTCCCATAAAAGGACACTTGACATGTGTCCCATAAAAGGACACTTACAACACCAAACCGATTCATGTTACATTACAAGGATAAGAAATCGACATGTGTCCAACAAAAGGACACTTACAACCATAAATCGACATGTGTCCGCTAGAAGGACACTTATTATTACAAATCGACACGTGTCCATTGTAAGGACACCTATACGAGGCCGACATCATCCTTCCATCATGGACTATTGTGGTAGTCGTAGTATTCCTTTGACCAAGGTTCGTCCAAAACAATCCAAAGTCGTCCCAATCTATGTCTTCATCTTCAACAAGCCATGGGTCTTGGGAATCGCTCGAACATTGGAAAACCAATCTTTAAGTCGCAACAATTGTTTCTCGTTGAGATGACTTGTTCTCGGGTTCATGAAATGGTTGGAAATGATGTAAATTCAAACTTCTTGAAATTTTAAGATGAAATTCAAACTTTGTGATCCCATTCTTCATGCATAAAAGATTTCTTTGTAGATAGCATGGTAATGCTTTAATCTAGGAATAAAAGATTTTCCCATCTTCTTTTTCAAGCAAAAATGGCTCCCAATATTCATCACTAGCATCGTCTCCGAGAATCCTTTTCCCATTGTGGAATTTTCAATAGCGGAGGATTACGGCATACTTGCTTGAGTTGTTGAATCCGCCGATCCGGGATGATCCCCAATAGTGGAGCATTCTTCTTAAGCATCCATTCAAGAAAAGTCCGAGCAATTTAATGAAGTTTCTGGATATAATTAACAATCCAAGGAATTGTTGAATCTTTGATTGACGAATTTTCTTAAAGGGTGGAAAAACTTTAGCAATTCCGAGCAATGTTTGGGAATAGCCGATACTTTCCATCGATTATTTTAATTCCCAAAACTCAATATTTGTTTGACCGATAAAAACATTTCTCTTTAAAAAGATGATACCATGTGATTGAACAATGTCCAAGAATCGTGTAGCAAAGTCTCATGCTCTTGTTTTTGTTTGATGAGAATCAAGAAGATGTCATCAATGTAGATTAGGGTGGTATGTAGGATAGGTTCAAAATTTGGGTCATTAATGAATATGGAGGGTGCAACCTTCAAACCAAATGGCATAATGGATTGGTATTGGGATAGGAAGGCAAACAAGATTTATATCTATCCTTCGGGACAATTCCCAATTGCCAAAACCGACTTCAAATCAAACTTCAAAAGATTTGGGCTTTAGAGTTGGGAAAAAGCATTTGAGTTTTAAGCTAAATTCTTTGGAACTTATCATCAAGGAGGAAATGGTTAATGAGGCCCCAACCATTGAAATTCGGCTTGTGACCATTCTATTATCCCATTCTTGATGTTGTTTATCGATTTCTTTGCTAGACAACGTGATCGGGACGACTCTTTTTCATTTTTATATATATTCTCGAATTTATTGAAAAAAATAACAAGCTTCTTTTTTCCTCATAAATGCTTCATCTCTCTTTTTTGACGTAAAATGCAGTGGCAAGCTGGGTTTGATTTTGTGGGCTCAATGAGTCCAAGTGCTAAGAGTTTGTTACATTCTTGCCTTGCAAGTTGTTCAGCTCCTTCTTCTCGAGTCATTCTGGATGAGTGGCCTTGGTAGCATTCACATCTTCATTCTTTTTGAAGAGTTGAATAAAGAATTTCTGATTTTTCCAAAGTGGTGTTGGGTGATGGAAATCGATGAGAGTTAACAACATTCCAAGGAATTGTTAATATCTCCGATTGAGGTTTTCGATAGAGTAAACAACTTTTGGATGGTGGTGTAAGGTTGAATCGTCTCTTGTACTTCAACCCATGAGGTAGAATTATTTTATTGGAAGAACAAAACGAAGCCCATCAAGATATCTTGTCCATGGATAACATAATACCAATAATTTTCATCCATATATCCAAGAACTGAAAGAGTTGAATTTCATTAGCTTTGTAATGAGTGCGATATGAAAAGATGTCATCCATACATAGAAGTATTTGTGATGACTTTGCCAAGCATCTTCGAGAAAGTATTTGGATTCATCATTGATTTTCTTGCTATGGATCAAATACACCAATAGCCTTGATTGGTCTATCATACTTAGATGGTAGAATTTGCAACTCAATATTTGATATCGACATCCCTTCTTGGATCAAGGAAATGGTCTTGAGTGATGACTTCAACTTGATCATAAAAATTGGGAGCTCGGAGGATGAATCTTCTTCTTATTCTTAGGTCGTCCTTCATCATGGTTAAGATATTGTATTGCAAATGCTTTTTGTCTTCATCTTGCTCGTCTTGTTGAGAAAAATAAGACTCGATAAAAGATCATTTTGTGGCATAATTAAGCCGAATACTTGTGATGCCAACTTTGCCGCTTTATCCTTCTTGTTAGGGCAATTCATTGCAAAATGCCCTTTTCTTCCACAAAGGAAAACACTTGTAGCGATTTCTTTCGAATGGTTTTTTATGAATAACCGAAGCTTTATTTCTTTTTGCCTTCTTCTCGATCTTTCATCGATCTTTTTCGGGAAGACAAAGATGAGCAAGTGGTTCTCCTTTCCTTTGCACTTTATCTCCGGATGAGAGTTTTTGCAACGATTTGATGGTGAGAGTTCTTTGTCAAGCACATCCTTGATGAAGACTTGTTGCTCACACATCTTGTCTAGGGTTGCAAACGTCATCTGAATTGATTTCGCCTAGACTAATTCTTGAGACTTCCCTCCTGGAAGCTTGAATCATTTTGTGTAACTCGGGCTGAAGTTCTTTAGGTAAAGACGCCAGATAGACATGTTTGAGATTAGGATCATTGTAACCATTCAACATGTAAAACCTTTCAGACATTCTTTTGAAATGTCTATCCAAATCTTTACGTGTCAAAGAACAACATTTCATGGCAAAATATTCTTTCTCTGCCAACTTGTTGATAAGAGTAATATCTCCAATAAACTCTTGGTGAATTTCTCCAAGAACAAGTGATGGAGTTGAAGCATTATAAAGTTGGAGTTGTCGATACTCACCAAGGCTTTGAAACCATTCACATAAGATACCAACAAATCTTGAAGAGAATTCCATGAGGATTTGTTTCAGATTGGCTCCTTCTTTTGTTAGCTCCAGGTCAATCCATGCTGCAAAAGAGTGTAACCTCTATCTTCTCTTCTGGATTGGAACATCATCGAATGAAAACCATGGACCATTTGTTGGTTTGGAGGATGAATCTGAAGGACGAGGATGTGGTCCTTCGCATACGGTTCCATATCTTCTTTAGAACTTTCGCATTAATCGGGTTCAAGATATTGATGGCTTTACTTCGAGTATCTCTACCGTAAGTATAGCGGATAGATCAAGCAAACCTCTGGTTCGGACTCAAAGCATCAGATTCTTCTCCGATAGGGATGATTTAGCATCCTCAGTCCGATTCTTTTTTTGATTGGGAAGAGGTAGTTTCTTTGGTCTCGATTTTTCCTACCATTGTAATGGATTATTTCCTAGATAAAGGATGGTCCGCCATGAAGGATTCTTTTGGGTTTTCTCTTGATTTGGAAGAGGATGGAGGTATTTCATGACACTTTGGAGGTGGTTGGCTTTTTGGTGTAGAGGGCTTTTTCTTTGGCTTTTTAGGAATATCAAGTGGAATACTTGAAGCCATACCAAAATAAGTAGGATAATTTGGAGGAGATATAGGAGGTGATTCATATTTGGAACTATAATCGGGAAAGAAGGATAAGACTTACTTTGATCGCTCCTATCCCTTTCGATTTGAGAAAGTTCCTTCTTTAGTCTCCCGATCTCGGCCTTCTTTCTGCATGAACTCCGCTCCAAACTAGTTTTGTTTAATAAGGCTCCTCACATCTTTGTCCAGCCGGTTGATATTATCTTTTACTTTTCATATATCTCCGGAGTTGATTCTCCATGATTATTAACTTTGGTGCAGTTAGATTGACTATGGTGAGAATCATGAGACCTTAGAGTCGATCGCCAGAAAGACTTGTTTTGGTCACAGGCATCGCCTTGCCGATTTAATACTTCCTCGCTTGAGTAGGACCTTTTATTTGTCCATCGTCATGTTCCATGTAGTGGTCAACCTTCCTTCTAGAAGTGGAAATTTCGTCAGATCGAACATGAAACAAGTTTGGACAATGGGGAGGAGTTGGAGGAGAAGGTGCCTTAACTTCTTTGTGATATCCATACTTTTCTTTTTGAAGGACAACTAACCCTTTTCTGTAACATGGTAAGGGTTGTGGACTTGGATCCGGAGGGTCAGGTTTATCGTCTGGCCTGCAACGTGGTCATCTTGTGGTTTTCTTCTTTCTGCTTCTTCTCTGTCTGTATTTGTTCTTCTTCATCAGAGTTTGATTCCTCTCCACAAGAACATTCTGGATCACACATGGATGGATCAACATCCCATACAAAGTGACCATTGACTCTGTCAGTATAAATATGGGATCCATTTATACTGGATAAACCATCAGCTGGAATTCAGGATTGGAAGGTTTCGAGCTGGATGGTGTCTAATAGATTGTCTTCACATGTCCATCCTTCAGCCTTTGAAATTTAAAGTCGGTGGATTGCACCGTTTCTGACTGTTGGTGAAAGGACTCATAGTTGGTGATCCATTCTTTTGGAACAAGTTGCTCCAAGTCTTTTCTCCCGATTTTGTCGGGTATCCGGATGATTGTATGGACGCGATTCCGACTCGGCAAGGACCATCAAAGCATCTTTTATGCCTTGATTTTTGCAGAGATCTAGGCCGTGATCTTGCAACATGTATACAACTTGGTGATGAAGGGTTGCTATGATGGAATTTGAGATCTCGATCGCCTCTCCGGAAAGTTGAACTTGCACCTTGAATGCAGATGCAAGAGTTAGATCACTCAGAGATACTGCAAAGTTGGGGAAAGAAAGTGACCACAACACTTCCGGGGTTGAGTGTAGAGAGAATGTACCAATAACTGCATGCTCATATTGGAGAAAACGAGTATCTAGAAGAGCAATTCTTGTAGATACTAGAAGACCTTTCCTTCCATGGTAGGAGAGAACAATTCGTACAGCTCCAAGGTGGAGGTGAGTATAACCTTCCAATCTCCATCGTGTGATGAACTCGGGTGGAATGGACGGTGATGTGTCGCTCTTGTTGAGTTGAAGGAAGACCCAGTGATCCATTCGGATGATTGGATATACTCTTTTGCCGAGTACTCTTGTTGAAGATGATGGATTTGATGTGTTTAGGCCAAGAACCACGATTTCGTATATATTAAATGGACTAACAAGCGGGGGATTTGTTCTACAACGTTGCTTGGAATATAGTAGAGTATTCTATTGTATTTTCAATATGGCTAGTAGAAAATCTAGGTAGGGAAGGAGAAGAAGATATACTATGTATTTGGCTAAAAGGAATATTAACAAAGAGCTATTTGAGGACTGGGATTCCATATCAAGGGGAACACCTCTTCTACTCACCATCTTAATTTGGACCTAACCATTCTCTAACAAATTCTCGGGGCACGACAAATTACCACGAGGTGCCGGGAGCCCCACAAACCCATACCCTTAGGCAGCCTTAGCCACTCCACGTGGTTAAGAGAGTATGACACCACCACGAGACCTATTGCACCTTAGCCTAAGCAAAACTCCTTGCCTGGACGGCTTTTTGGTAGAGTCTCACAATAAGGCCATACTTTTCAAAACATCAAATAATTCTAACCATCGTATTGATTGAGGGACCGTGCTTAGTAATATTATGCCAGGTACTTCAATCATGGTTCTGATGTACAGGATCCCTAAAGAGACAAGTACAGAGCATACTTCATGAAGAAGATCGAAGAATTTGTAAGATAATTGCATATTTACTAAGAGGCTTTTGAAGAGACATAAAAGAGATTTAGAAACTCATATTTTGTAAAAGGGAGATTTTATTCTGATTTCCGTCTGAGATTTCCATACAATTCAAGAGGCCTTTATATAGGCCTCATGTACAAAACAAGGAAGTGACACATGTCCCTATTACAAGACACCTCTGATAGACACATGTTGTCTTCTTAGACCTTCTTCATGAGAACCTAACATGTGTCTACTAATAAGACACATATCATGTACACATGTCACCTGCGTGGACACCTTAAACAGGAAGCTAACACGTGTCCACTAAAAGGACACTTACAACAACAAACTGACATGTGTCCCATAAAAGGACACTTACAACACCAAGCTGACATGTGTCCCTTAAAAGGACATTTACAACAACCAACTGACACATGTTACCTTACAAGGATAAGAAACTGACACGTGTCCTACAATAGGGCACTTACAACCATAAACTGACATGTGTCCACTAAAAGGATACTTATTATTACAAACTGACATGTGTCCATTATAAGGACACCAATACTCTGTCCCACATTATTCTTTCTTCAACAAGCCATGGATTGTAGTGGTAGTTTAGTATTCCTTCTTGACCTCATTGGTGACTTGCTCCAAAACAATCCAAAGCCATGGCCTTATCAATATCTTCATCTTCAACAAGGCACGAGTCTTGTGGGAATTTTGTTAAGAACCAGGAGATGCATGCATAATTCATTAACCTGTCACATTGGGTCGGGTGATTGATCCTGATAAAACCTTCCATTTAAAATGTAAATATGTCCGTATAAATCGGTACCCTTTTCCCATTGTGAAATACCGGTGGAGTACCATGACAATGTGTAGATCAGGGACATCTTTGTTTTGACCCACTTCTGCTTGTAGCATTTCCTTCCAATTTTGAATCTTGTCATCCCATTCAAGAAAAGTCCAGGGATTGGATGACTGGATTTTGAAGGAATGATAACGTACTTTTAACGGGCATTTCCATTGAATGATAGTAAAGGGTGGAAAGACACCACAATACCATAGGCAATCTTTTGGAATAGTAGTAGTGGAAATGGTAAGGTTCCCATAAAAAGGTTTCTCTTGATAAAACATGCCCTCTCGAAGGGATATTAACTTGACCAATAAATTTGGCTAAGTAATAAAACATGAAATGTTTTGCATAGTTTTGTAAATCACTTAGGTCTTTGAAAGGTGTTTTTGTGGGGGGGAAATGGCCTTCAGGATATGCCATTAATATAACTGGGAATATACCTTTCAATGATACTAGTTGTAATAGATGTGATCTGGACAGATAATCTGGAACAAGATTATGATTTCCTTTAATATGCTAACTGTGAAATGATATTCGGAAAACTAATCTTTAAGTCGCATCAATTGTTTCTCTGGAACACACTTGTTCTTGAACTCCATAATTGCTAGAAATGATGTATTATCCATCTAGATTATAAAATGGTGAACAATAAGATGAAATTCAAACTTCTTGATCCCATTCTTCACAGCAAGAATTTCTTTGTAGACAACATGGTAATGCTTCTCAGAATCTTTGAACTGCCCACTTGCATGTCCACAATAAAAGATTTTCCCATCTTCTTTTAAGCAAAATAGCTCCCCAATAATGGAGGATTCTGGCATGCCTGGGGAGCTTCTATTTGTTGAATTTTATTCTCGGGCAAACTCGTCAGGATGATCCCCATAGTGGAGCATTCTTCTTAAGCATCTTTGAAAAATTTGGCTAGTGTATCGGAGCAATCGGAATGAAGTCTACGATATAATTAACAACTCGAGGAATTGTTGAATCTCTTTGATTGACAAGTTTTCTTAGGAAACTTTAGCAATTCTGAGCAATTTGCTATCTGGCTGATACTTTCCACGATTATTTTCATTCCAAAGCTCAATGTTTGTTTGACCGATGAAACTCTTCTTTTCGAGATAACATAATACCATGTGATGAACAATATCCAAGGTGTAGCAAAGTTTCATGCTCTTGTTTATTTGATGAGAATAGAAGATGTCATCAATGTAGATTAGGGTGGTATGTAGGATAGGTTCGAAAATTTGGGTCATTGCCTTTTGGAATATGGAGGGGGTGCAACCTTCAAACCAAATGGCATGATTTGTCCATTGGTGTTGGGTACGTAGAAAGGCAAAAAGCAGATTTTATATCTATCCCTGGGATAATTCCAAATTGCCAAAACCACGACTTCAATCAAACTTTTTCGAATAAATTCGAATATATATTAAAAATGAAAAAGAGTATTCCTGATCCACAGTCGATCGGTAACCAAAAGAAAGCCGGAAATAGTGTCAAAAACCAAACAAAATGGTCAAGCCGACCAAATGGTTGAATGGTTGGGGCCTCATTAAAACCTTCCAAGGTAAACCCAACCTTGTGGGAAAAACCCTTGGAAGGAAAAGAAATACCCCGGAAAAGTAGCACCTAAAGCGGAAAAAGAAACTGACGGTGGCGCACTAAGTAACAAAACCTATAGTTGGATTGACCAACATAATCATCGATGAGGTAGTGAAGGATTTGATGGGTGGGGACGCCCCACCAAGTGCCGCATTCCGTCTTCTTGCTCAGACGTCCGGCTTGACTCGATTGCCTTCCCGAAAATATGAGATCTGACAAGATCAATACCTCACGAGCAAATGCGGGGTTTGGCGCCAGAGCGAGGTGGCGCCATGGGACCTCCATTGTTCTCTTCTCGATGAGTTTTACCACATACATTGAATCCGATTCGGCCAAAGTTGCGTCAGCCTTCGCAAAGGCATAATGAATCGCCCACATTGCTGCACCAATTCAACTTCAAACGCGTATCTCCGAACCCGGTGATGATGGACAAAGCATCCTCGAAAGAAACCTCTGATTAGGAAGACTCCGGAAGCTATGAGGCTTCAGTGCCCTGAAGCGCCATCCGTGTTAACCTTGATCCAACCCGGGAGGGGATTTATGCCACTTTACCTCCACAATCTTCTGTGAGCCTGCCTGGCTCGTCCAGAACCCTTGAGCCGCACAAGATAAATAGATCTTGTAGATTGTTGTTCATGCATCCCCGATCCAAAGATTATGATTCAACAATGAGAACTGTAGTTGAATGATCGCGCCTCTCGAGGTGTCCGAGATTTGTTGTTAAAAATGAGCTCATTGTGGATATGCCATATAAGCCGGATACGGAAAATAATCACCACACGCCAAAGGAAAGCGACCGGTCTTTGGAAATGAAAAGACATTAAACATTAAGCACAAGCTCGTTGAAACGTAAGTGTGAAGAGGGTGAACTTGGAAAGTAATGGGAAAATCCAACTCCATATATTTCTGCAAAAGCACAATAGACAAATAAGTGATCAGCGGGATTTTCCGATTCCCTACAAAGAACACAAACCTGAGAAGGGCCGAAGAAAACTTCCCTAGCTCAGAGAATCCTGGACAAGCCCAATTTGATTTTGTGGGCTCAATGAGTCCAAGTGCTAATAGTTGGTTGCATTCTTGCCTCATGAGGTTCAACTCTTACGGAGTCATTCCTGGATGAGTGGCCTTGTAGCATTCACATCTTCATTCTTTTTGAAAGGAGCTGAATAAAGAACTTTGGATTTTTCCAAAGTGGTGTTGGGTGATGGAAATGGCATGAGAGTCTGCACAACACTTGAGAAGCTGGTTAGTAATATCTTCGTAATGCGGAAGTGCTTGATAGATTAAACATCTTACGGATGGTGGTGTAAGATTGGAACTATCTCTTGTACTTCAACCCATGGGGGTAGAATCTATAAGGCTAGCTTGGAAGAATAAATTAAAGCCCATCAAGATATCTTGTCCATGGAGTTACTGCTTTACTTAATAATCTTCATCCATGTAGTACAGTCATCGGAAAGAGTTGAATTCAATTGGCTTCTTTGTAATGGCGCGGTATGAAAAGTCTGGTCCACCACCGCATAGAAGTATTCGTGATGACTTTGCCAAGCATTTTATGGTAGTATGTCGAGGATTCATCATCAATTTTGGCTCTGTATCAAATACTCCAATAGCCTTGATTGGTCTATCATACTTTGATGGTAGAATTTGCACTTCAATATTTGGATCCCGGCATCCCTTCTTGGATCAAAGGAACCGGTCTTGAGTGATGGTTGTGACTTGATCATAAAGCCCCGTAGCTCGGAGGATGAATCTTCTTCCTCTTCTTCTCGTCCTGCGTCATTAGAAGAATATTGTATTGCAAATGTTGTGTCTTCATCACAACTTCATCTTGTTCAGAAAATAAAGATTCAATATCGGCATCATCGTATTTGGAATAATTAGCTTGGAATGCTTGTGATGCCAAGCTTATTTGCTTCATCTTTCTTGTTAGGGCAATTCTTTGCAAAATGCCCTTTTCTTCCACATAGGAAACACTTATTTGTCGACTTATTTCTGAACGGTTTCCTTGAAGAATCGATAGGCTTTATTTCTTTTCGCCTTCTTCTAGATCTTTCGATCTTTTCCGGGAAGCGAAGATGAACAAGTGCGATTCTCCTTTCCTTTGCACTTTATCTCGGATGAGAGTTTTTGCATCTGATTTGAGGAGAGTTCTTTTGTCAAGCACATTTGATGCAGACTTGTTGTTCACATCTTGTCTAGGGCTGGAAAACGCTATCTCGATGGATTTCGCCTAGAAAAAGAAGATGGGAAATGTTGTTCATTCACAAGAAAAGATTTGGATAGACATTTCAAAAGGATGTCTGAAAAGTTCTACATGCTAAATGGATATAATGATCCAAATCTCAAACATGTCTATCTTGCATCTCTACCTAAAGAACTCCAGCCTGAGTTACACAGAATGATTCAAGCTTCCAGGAGCGAAGTCTCAAGAATCAGTCAAGGCGAAATCCACCAGATGACGTTTGCAACCCTATACAAGATGTGTGAGAAACAAGTCTTCATCAAGTATATGCTTGATAAAAGAACTCTCCGCAAATCTGTATGCAAAAAGAACTTTCATCTGGAGATAATGTGCAAAGGAAAGGAGAATTGCACTTGTTCATCATCGTCTTCGCATAAAAAGATCAGAAAGATTAATAAGATGACAAAAAGAAATAGGCCTATCGGTTCTTCAGAATGAAACCATTCAAAAAGAAGTCGATGAATAGGTGTTTCCTATGTGGAAGAAAAGGGCACTTTGCAAAGAATTGCCCTAAAAGAAAGACAAAGCAGCGAAATTGGCATCACAAGCATTCCATCTTAATTAATCCAACATAGATGATGTTGATATTGAATCTTTATTTTCTGAACAAGATGAGCAGGATGAAGATATTGCATTTGCAATACAATATTCTACTGATGACCAAGGACCAGAAGAAGAAGAAGAAGATTCATCCTCAGAGCTCCCAGTCTTTGTGATCAAGTCACAACCATCACTTAGGACAAGCTCCTTTATCCAAGAAGGGATGCCTTATCCAAATATTGAAGTGCAAATTCTACCATCCGAGTATGATAGACCAATCAAAGTTATTTGGGTATCCGATACATCAGTGAGAAAGTCAATGATGAATGTTGATATACTTCCTGAAGATGCATGGCAAAGTCATACGAATACTTCTATGCAGCTGATGGACAGACTTTTCATACCTCACTCATTACAAAGAAGCCAGTTGGAATTCAACTCTTTCCAGACTGTGCTATATGGATGAAGATTATTGGCAACAGACTCCATGGACAAGATATCTTGATGGGCTTCGATTTGTTCTTCCAAACTAAATGCCTACAGATTCTACCTCATGGGTTGAAGTACAAGAGATAATTCCAACCTTACACCATCATCCAAAAGTTGTTTACTCTATCTGAAGCACCTCCAGAATATGGAGATATTACAAACCAGCTTCTCAAGTTCTTTATACAGCTCCCTTTCAAAAAGAATGAAGATGTGAATGCTACCAAAGCCACTCATCCTAGAATGACTCCAGAAGAGCCGAACCTTGCAAGCCAAGAATGCAACCAACTATTAGCACTTGGACTCATTGAGCCCACAAAGTCCAATTGGGCTTACCCTGCATTCTACGTCAACAAAAGAGCTGAACAGGTACGAGGGAAAAAAACTTGTTATTGATTACAAAGCTCTTAACCATTTCCTCTTTGATAAAGTTCCCTTGTCATGCCATTTGGTTTGAATGTTACACCCTTCTTATTCCAAAAAGCAATGACCTAACTTTTCGAACCTATCCTACATAACACCCTAATCTACATTGATGACATCTTACTATTCTCATCTAACAAACAAGATCACAAGACTTTGATACTCCAGTTCTTGGATATTGTTCAGTCACATGATATCATGTTATCTAAAAAGAAGAGCTCTATCGGTCAAACAAGTATTGAGTTTTTGGGAATGGAAATAATCGGTGGAGAGTATCAGCCTGGTCTGCACATTGCTCAAGAATTGCTAAAGTTTCCGGATGAAACTTGTCAATCAAAGAAATTTAACAATTCTTTGGAATTATTAATTATATCAGAGATTTCATTCCGGATTGCTCCAAATACACTAGCCATCTTTCAAAGATGCTCAAGAAGAATGCTCCATCATCGGGATCTTCCCAGACGACAGCAGTTCAACAACTCAAGCAAGTATGTCAGAATCCTCCGCCATTGAAAATCCCAAGTACAGGACAAAGGATTTAACCAGACTGATGCTAGTGATGAAGATTGGGGAGCCATTTTGCTTGAAAAAGAAGATGGGAAATGTTGTTCATTCACAAGAAAAGATTTGGATAGACATTTCAAAAGGATGTCTGAAAAGTTCTACATGCTAAATGGATATAATGATCCAAATCTCAAACATGTCTATCTTGCATCTCTACCTAAACAACTCCAGCCTGAGTTACACAGAATGATTCAAGCTTCCAGGAGCAAAGTCTCAAGAATCAGTCTAGGCGAAATCCACCAGATGACGTTTGCAACCCTATACAAGATGTGTGAGCAACAAGTCTTCATCAAGGATATGCTTGATAAAAGAACTCTCCGCAAATCTGTATGCAAAAAAAACTCTCATCTGGAGATAAAGTGCAAAGGAGAATTGCACTTGTTCATCATCGTCTTCCCATAAAAAGATCAGAAAGATCAATAAGATGGCAAAAAGAAATAGGCCTATCGGTTCTTCAGAATGAAACCATTCAAAAAGAAGTCGATGAATAGGTGTTTCCTATGTGGAAGAAAAGGGCACTTTGCAAAAAATTGCCCTAAAAGAAAGACAAAGCAGCGAAGTTGGCATCACAAGCATTCCAACTTAATTAAGCCAACATAGATGATGCTGATATTGAATCTTTATTTTCTGAACAAGATGAGCAGGATGAAGACACTACATTTGCAATACAATATTCCACTGATGACCAAGGACCAGAAGAAGAAGAAGAAGATTCATCCTCAGAGCTCCCAGTCTTTGTGATCAAGTCACAACCATCACTTAGGACAAGCTCCTTGGTCCAAGAAGGATGCCTTATCCAAATATTGAAGTGCAAATTCTACCATCCAAGTATGACAGACCAATCAAAGCTATTGGGGTATTCGATACATGAGTGAGAAAGTCAATGATGAATGCTGATATACTTCCTGAAGATGCATGGCAAAGTCATACGAATATTTCTATGCAGCTGAGGGACAGACTTTTCATACCTCACTCGTCCAAAGAAGCCAATTGGAATTCAACTCTTTCCAGACTGTGCTATATGGATGAAGATTATTGGCAACAGACTCCATGGACAAGATATCTTGATGGGCTTCGATTTGTTCTTCCAAACTAAAAGCCTACAGATTCTACCTTATGGGTTGAAGTACAAGAGACAATTCCAACCTTAAACCACCATCCAGAAGTTGTTTACTCTATTAGAAGCACCTCCAGAATATGGAGATATTACAAACCAGCTTCTCAAGTTCTTTATTCAGCTCCGTTTCAAAAAGAATGAAGATGTGAATGCTACCAAGGCCACTCATCCTTGAATGACTCCAGAATATCCGAACCTTGCAAGCCAAGAATGCAACCAACTATTAGCACTTGGACTCATTGAGCCCACAAAGTCCAATTGGGATTGCCCTGCATTCTACGTCAACAAAAGAGCTAAACAGGTACGAGGGAAAAGAGGCTTGTTATTGATTACAAAGCTCTTAACCAATAACAAGCCTCTTTTCCCTCAGGCTTGTTAAATTTCTTTGATTGACAAGTTTCATCCGAAAACTTTAGCAATTCTTGAGCAATGTGCAGACCAGGCTGATACTCTCCATCGATTACAAAGCTCTTAACCAACAAAAGAGTGGTTTTCCATTTTGCTTAGAATGGTCAATTTTCAGCATTTTGTTAGTCAAAGTGTCTTAGTTAAGTTAATTTGGTCAAGAAAGTCATTTTTCCAAGTCTAGTAAAGGTAGTCTAAATCATTCTTCACATCCCACAAGTGTGTCTCTTCAAATCCCATGAAAGCCAAACTTGGGAGAGTCATTTTCTATCTTGTAAGACTAGTAAAAGGGGTCAAGAATGTCTCTTCAAATCCCATGAAAAGCCAATTCGGGATTAACATTGAAGTATCATATTGTAACTAAGGGGAATTGATTGATATATTGAAATTGGCATTTGCCTTTGTGAGTTGAAATTCTCTTTGTAGAGTTTTCAAAGAGCAATATCTTGTGGTGTTCATCATACCAAGGTTCTTGGCTGATCATATAGCCAACGGGTCAAGGTTATAAAGCTCTAGGTAAGATCAAACTAGATCATCGATTTGGAATATCCGCTGCCTACTTATATACGTTGGGTCCTTGAATCGATATATTCAATGGGTCCTTCGTACAATCCGTATCAGTTTGGTATCAGAGAAATCTAGTATTGATTTGATTTCCTATCCTTTTATCCATATTCTATCTTCTAGTTTCCAAAAAAAACCGAAAAAACCGAAAAAAAAAAAAACAGAAAAAAAATCTGAGTTCGTTCTCCATTCAATCTTGAGAAGTACATACAAAAACAAAAATCTAGTTGTTGGATCCTAAAGACTACACCAACAAAAGAAAATTGTATCTTGTCTCTTAAAAAGAATACTTATTGTTCTTTTTGTACACGGGCATATCATTTGTTGAACGTGACTTGAAATTGCTTGTCTTGATTTGTTCTTATTCTTATTGAGCCTACATATGAGAATTTGAGTGGTAAAAGGTCATTGAGTGGTGAGATCATTAGAGGAGAGGTAAAAGCCAATTGAGTAAATTGTGTGGACCATCTTGAGTGATAAACGAATGTATTGTGAGGAATATATCATGGAGGAGACGTCGGACAGCAAGGTTGGAGAAAAACATTATACAATTGAGGCTATGCAACAACAATTTGCAAGATTTACAGCGATTCTTGAAAATATAACGGATCGTTTGGAGAGGCTTGAACAACCAGCAGCTAGGAGGCGTGAGATTCCTCAACCAAATCAATGGAGACGTAATGAGGAGTGGGAATCTGAGGAGGAAGAAGAAAGAGAACCGCAACACCATGGAAATAGACGAGGTGGGAGAAGGCAAAATAATGAAGTTGATCGAGACTTAGGGAACATCAAAATGAATATCCCTACATTCCATGGAAGAAGTGATCCCGGCATATTTGGAGTGGGAGAGAAAGGTGGATCTTATTTTTGAATGCCACAATTACTCCGAGGAAAAGAAGGTAAAGCTTGCTATAATTGAGTTCACCGACTATGCATTAGTTTGGTGGGATCAATTAACCACAAATCGAAGGCGTTACGGAGAAAGATCGATTACTACTTGGGTTGAAATGAAGACTACCATGCGTAGGAGATTTGTACCAACTCATTATTTTCGTGACTTGTATCAAAAACTCCAAACAATGACTCAAGGTAGTAGATCAGTGGATGAGTATTATAAGGAGATGGAGATTTCAATGATTAGGGCCAATGTTGATGAAGACAGGGAGGCTACCATGGCAAGATTCCTAAGCGGGCTGAATAGGGAGATTGCTAACATAGTGGAATCGCAACACTATGTGGAGCTTGAAGACATGGTGCATACAACCATAAAGGTGGAAAGGCAACTCAAGAATAAGGGCTCATTTCAAAAGAGTTACGTATCGAATTTTCAATCTACCAACAAGATGAAAGAACCAATGTTGAAAGCAAGTGTTGGTACAACCTCTAAAACTCAAACTGAGGCATTTAAAACCAAGTACAATTAGGTTGATAAGGGAAAGGGTCTCAACTCTAATTCTCGAAATCGAGATATCAAATGTTTTCGTTGTCAAGGGTTTGGACACATTGCATCTGAATGTCCAAACAAGAGAGTGATGATCATGAAGGATAATGGAGAGATAGAATCTGAAAGTGAACATGAAGAGGAACAACTTGAATTGACCATACCCGAACATGGACAACTTTTGGTTGTTAGAAGAGCTCTAAACATGCAAACAAAGATGGAAGAAGCTGAACAACAAAGGGAGAACATCTTTCACACAAGGTGTTTAGTTCAAGGTAAGGTGTGCATGTTAATTGTTGATGGAGGAAGTTGTGCTAATGTTGCTAGTTGTGAAATGGTGGAAAAACTGAATTTAGCTACCACGAAGCACCCCAATCCATACAAGCTGCAATGGCTTAATGATTGTGGAGAAATTCGTGTGACTAAGCAAGTTTTGGTATCATTTTATATTGGCAATTACAAAGATGATGTTCTATGTGATGTGGTACCAATGCATGCTAGCCATATTCTATTGCGGAGACCATGGCAATTCGATAGAAGGGTGACGTATGATGGTTTTCTTAATCGATGCACACTCAAGCATCGTAATAAAAATATCCAGCTTGTTTCTTTGACTCCACAACAAGTGCAAGAAGATCAAATCAAAATGTCCCAAGCAAGAAAAAATAAGAGAGGCCGAGAGAAAAAAAAAAAAAAAAAGTAAGGAAGAGGGGCAAAATTTGAGTGAAAAAAGAGTGGAGATAATGATAAGAGGAATGAATTGAGTGTGAATGAGGAGAAAAGGTGGGCAAAAAGGCTGAATTTTTACGCAAAAGCTAGTGAGTTAAAAAGGGCGTTAGTTGAAGAAAAGAGTGTGTTAGTAATGGTGTTTAAGGAGTCCTATTTGAACACTAATGAGCTAACCTCATCTTTGCCAAGTTCTTTTATTTCTCTTTTGCAGGAATACAATGATGTCTTTCCAGAAGAAGAGCCAAATGGATTGCCTCCACTAAGAGGAATTGAACATCAAATTGATTTCATCCCAGGGGCGGTGCTTCCAAACCGACCAGCATATAGAGCCAATCCGGAAGAGACGAAAGAAATTCAAATGCAAGTGGAGGAGTTGTTGACAAAGGGTAAAATTAGAGAAAGCATGAATCCATGTGCCGTACCAGTGATGGTGGTACCAAAAAAAGATGGAGCGTGGAGAATGTGTACAGATTGTCGTGCCATCAATAAAATCACTGTAAAGTATCGCTATCCTATTCCTAGGTTAGATGATATGCTTGATGAATTACATGGTGTTGTAGTCTTCACTAAAATTGATTTAAAGAGTGGATATCATCAAATTCGAATTAAAGAAGGTGATGAATGGAAAACTGCCTTTAAAACAAAGTATGGTTTATATGAGTGGTTAGTAATGCCTTTTGGTTTAACTAATGCTCCAAGCACTTTCATGAGATTAATGAACCATGTTTTGCGTAACTTTATTGGCAAGTTTGTTGTAGTTTATTTTGATGACATCCTTATCTATAGCAAAAGCTTAGAGGAACATCTTGATCATGTGCGTGAAGTGTTAAAGTTGTTTTTCTTAGATTTGTGGTAAGTGCTAATTGGATTGGAATGGAAAAGGAAAAGGTCAATACTATTTTAGATTGGCCAATTCCTAAAAGCATTACTGAAGTGAGAAGTTTTCATGGTCTTGCAAGCTTCTATAGGAAGTTTGTAAAGAATTTTAGCACCATTGCTGCACCATTGAATGAAATAATCAAAAGGGAAGTTGGTTTTCATTGGGGAGAAAAACAGCAACATTCATTTGAACTCCTTAAAGAAAAACTAACTACTACACCTATTCTTGCATTACCTGATTTTGATAAATCATTTGAGCTTGAATGTGATGCATCCGGAGTGGGTGTAGGTGCTGTTTTGATGCAGGAGGGAAGACCAATTGCTTACTTTAGCGAGAAGTTGAAAGGAGCACAATTGAACTATCCGCCGTATGATAAAGAGCTCTATGCTTTGGTGAGAGCATTGGAAACTTGGCAGCACTACTTGTGGCCAAAGGAGTTTGTGATTCATACCGATCATGAATCTTTAAAATATCTCAAGGGCCTAGGTAAGTTGAACAAGCGACATATCAAATGGGTGGAGTTCATTGAATCATTTCCTTACGTGATTAAATATAAAAAGGGGAAAGAAAACATTGTAGCTGATGCATTATCTCGGAGGCATGCCTTAATCACTACATTGGGTTCTAATCTTCTTGGTTTTGAGTCAATAAAGGAAATGTATGACAATGATTCTGATTTCTCTTCTATTTATATAGCTTGTGAGCATCTTTGCATTTGGAAAGTTCTATAAACACGAAGGGTACTTATTTCGTGAAAACAAACTTTGCATCCCCAAATGTTCTATTCGAGAGTTACTTGTTAGAGAAGCGCATGGGGGAGGTTTAATGGGACACTTTGGTGTGCATAAAACCTTGGAAGTCCTACGTGATCATTTCTTTTGGCCTTGTATGCGTGTTGATGTTGAAAGAATTTGTGAAAAGTGCATAACTTGTAAACATGCTAAATCAAAATCACAACCTCATGGAATGTATAAACCTTTACATATTCCAAATGAACCTTGGGTGGACATATCTATGGACTTTGTTTTGTGTTTACCTAGAACAAGTAAGGGTAGAGATTCTGTGTTTGTGGTTGTTGATAGATTTTGTAAAATGGCACATTTCATTCCTTGTCATAAAAGTGATGATGCTACTCATGTTGCTGATTTGTTCTTTAGAGAAATTGTGCATTTGCATGGAGTTCCAAGGACAATTGTGAGTGATAGAGATGCGAAATTTTTAAGTCACTTTTGGCGTGTATTATGGAGCAAATTGGGAACTAAACTTCTATTTTCTACTACTTGCCACCCACAAACTGATGGGCAAACTGAAGTAGTCAATAGAACTTTGTCTCAACTACTTCGAGCTTTGATTCAAAAGAACTTAAAGAATTGGGAAAATTGTTTGCCATTTGTTGAGTTTGCATATAATAGGAGTGTACATTCTGCTACTAAGTTTACTCTTTTTGAAGTTGTTTATGGATGTAATCCATTAAGTCCACTTGATCTTGTTCCTATCCCTGTTGAAGAGCAAGCAAGTCTTGATGGAAAAGCTAAGGCAGAATTGGTAATGAAGTTGCATGAAAAGGTGAAACTTGATATTGAGAAGCAAACCGAGCGATATGTTAAACAAGCCAACAAGGGTCGAAA
This sequence comes from Rehmannia glutinosa, assembly GCA_016081115.2. NCBI lineage: Eukaryota > Viridiplantae > Streptophyta > Magnoliopsida > Lamiales > Orobanchaceae > Rehmannia > Rehmannia glutinosa. Next base: position 59,925,039 of record CM071927.1, on the reverse strand, counting down.
ACAAAGTCATCTTTGAACCAGGAGATTGGGTTTGGCTGCACTTGAGAAAAGAAAGGTTTCAAAGCAAAGTGGAAGTCAAGCTACAACCAAGGGGGATGGACCATTTCAAGTGATTTCAAAGATCAATGGCAATGCCTACAAGATTGATCTTCCAGGTGAGTATAATGTGAGTGCCACTTTTAATGTGTCTGATCTATCTCCTTTTAATGCAGAATAAGATTCGAGGACGAATCCTTTCGAAGAAGAAGGGAATGATGGAGACCATCCCGCAATTACGACTCGAGGAAATAAAGAACCAATGATGATTCATGGAGGTCCAATCACGAGAGAAAGAGCTAAACAAATCAAGCAAGCTTTGATGACTCTTGTTCTTTGAAATTAAAGAAAATGTGCAAGGAAGCTCAATAGAAGGCCAAGTAATGAATGTTATTCAAGTTGTTGGGCCAGTGCATATAATAAGTTGGGCTCAAGCATGAATCTGAATTGAAGACTTATTTTGGAGCTTATGGGCCATTATTTTCGTCCAACACATCAAGCCCATTAAGAGTGAATTTCCATTTTGCTTAGAATGGTCAATTTTCAGCATTTTGTTAGTCAAAGTGTCTTAGTTAAGTTAATTTGGTCAAGAATAACTATTCAATAAAGTAAGTCTAAGAGTCATTTTTCCAAGTCTAGTAAAGGTAGTCTAGATTGTCTCTTCACATCCCACAAGTGTGTCTCTTCAAATCCCATGAAAGCCAAACTTGGGAGAGTCATTTTCTATCTTGTAAGACTAGTAAAAGGGGTCAAGAATGTCTCTTCAAATCCCATGAAAAGCCAATTCGGGATTAACATTGAAGTATCATATTGTAACTAAGGGGAATTGATTGATATATTGAAATTGGCATTTGCCTTTGTGAGTTGAAATTCTCTTTGTAGAGTTTTCAAAGAGCAATATCTTGTGGTGTTCATCATACCAAGGTTCTTGGCTGATCATATAGCCAACGGGTCAAGGTTATAAAGCTCTAGGTAAGATCAAACTAGATCATCGATCTGGAATATCCGCTGCCTACTTATATACGTTGGGTCCTTGAATCGATATATTCAATGGGTCCTTCGTACAATCCGTATCAGTTTGGTATCAGAGAAATCTTGTATTGATTTGATTGCCTATCCTTTTATCCATATTCTATCTTCTAGTTTCCAAAAAAAAAATGAAAAAAAAAAAACCGAAAAAAAAATCTGAATTCGTTCTCCATTCAATCTTGAGAAGCACATACAAAAACAAAAATCTAGTTGTTGGATCCTAAAGACTACACCAACAAAAGAAAATTGTATCTTGTCTCTTAAAAAGAATATTTATTGTTCTTTTTGTACACGGGCATATCATTTGTTGAACGTGACTTGAAATTGCTTGTCTTGATTTGTTCTTATTCTTATTGAGCCTACATATGAGAATTTGAGTGGTAAAAGGTCATTGAGTGGTGAGATCATTAGAGGAGAGGTAAAAAGCCAATTGAGTAAATTGTGTGGATCATCTTGAGTGATACACGAATGTATTGTGAGGAATATATCATGGAGGAGACGTCGGGCAGCAAGGTTGGAGAAAAATATTTTACAATTGAGGCTATGCAACAACAATTTGCAAGATTTACAGCGATTCTTGAAAATATAACGGATCGTTTGGAGAGGCTTGAACAACCAGCAGCTAGGAGGCATGAGATTTCTCAACCAAATCAATGGAGACGTAATGAGGAGTGGGAATCTGAGGAGGAAGAAGAAATGGAGCCGCAACACCATGGAAATAGATGAGGTGGGAGAAGGCAAAATAATGAAGTTGATCGAGACTTAGGGAACATCAAAATGAATATCCCTACATTCCATGGAAGAAGTGATCCCGAAGCATATTTGGAGTGGGAGAGAAAGGTGGATCTTATTTTTGAATGCCACAATTACTCCGAGGAAAAGAAGGTAAAGCTTGCTGCAATTGAGTTCACCGACTATGCATTAGTTTGGTGGGATCAATTAACCACAAATCGAAGGCGTTACGGAGAAAGATCGATTACTACTTGGGTTGAAATGAAGACTACCATGCGTAGGAGATTTGTACCAACTCATTATTTTCGTGACTTGTATCAAAAACTCCAAACAATGACTCAAGGTAGTAGATCAGTGGATGAGTATTATAAGGAGATGGAGATTTCAATGATTAGGGCCAATGTTGATGAAGGCAGGGTAGCTACCATGGCAAGATTCCTAAGCGGGCTGAATAGGGAGATTGCTAACATAGTGGAATCGCAACACTATGTGGAGCTTGAAGACATGGTGCATACAACCATAAAGGTGGAAAGGCAACTCAAGAAGAAGGGCTCATTTCAAAAGAGTTACGTATCGAATTTTCAATCTACCAAAAAGATGAAAGAAGCAATGTTGAAAGCAAGTGTTGGTACAACCTCTAAAACTCAAACTGAGGCATTTAAAACTAAGTACAATGAGGTTGATCCAGAAAATTGCAGAAGTCAAGGATGGACCTGTTTCGCCAGTGCATGATTTGACTCTTATTTCGGACTGATAAGGGAGGAGTTCAAAGGCGCTTTTTTTCACTTCTAAAGAAGGGGAAGGTCTTTAAGGCCCATTCCTTGTTGCTTGCTTAGTAGCCCTTGACCACTCTATCACTTGGGCTGGGATCGCTTCGCACCTAAATTCATTTCCCGTTCTCCGGGACTGTAAGACCACAATGGAAGGACGCGGAGGGATGCCAGAGGACCAAATCCAACTTCCCCAAGTCGGTCTTGACTGAAAAAAGCTGGATAGCTCGCGGCGAAATTCAAAGTGAAATTTTGGATTTGCCTATTCCTAGTAAGGGAAAGGGTCTCAACTCTAATTCTCGAAATCGAGATATCAAATGTTTTCGTTGTCAAGGGTTTGGACACATTGCATCTGAATGTCCAAACAAGAGAGTGATGATCATGAAGGATAATGGAGAGATAGAATCTGAAGGTGAACATGAAGAGGAACAACTTGAAGAGACCATACCCGAACATGGAGAGCTTTTGGTTGTTAGAAGAGCTCTAAACATGCAAACAAAGATGGAAGAAGCTGAACAACAAAGGGAGAACATCTTTCACACAAGGTGTTTAGTTCAAGGTAAGGTGTGCATGTTAATTGTTGATGGAGGAAGTTGTGCTAATGTTGCTAGTTGTGAAATAGTGGAAAAACTGAATTTAGCTACCACGAAGCACCCCAATCCATACAAGCTGCAATGGGTTAATGATTGTGGAGAAATTCGTGTGACTAAGCAAGTTTTGGTATCATTTTCTATTGGCAATTACAAAGATGATGTTCTATGTGATTTGGTACCAATGCATGCTAGCAATATTCTATTGGGGGAGACCTTGACAATTCGATAGAAGGGTGACGTATGATGGTTTTCTTAATCGATGCACACTCAAGCATCGTAATAAAAATATCCAGCTTGTTTCTTTGACTCCACAACAAGTGCAAGAAGATCAAATCAAAATGTCCCAAGCAAGAAAAATAAGAGAGGCCGAGAGAAAAAAAAAAGAGTAAGGAAGAGGGGCCAAATTCGAAGATGCATGAATAATGATCAGCAGGACCTCTTTATCCTGCGTGGTTTAAGAGTTCCCGGAAGGCCTAGGCATGCTCCGAAGATGGTGGAGGTCCAGTGGCAAAAACCCCTCCCGGGTTGGATCAAGGTTAACACGGATGGCAGCGTCTCGGGCGTAGGGCAATCTAACAGACCTCCGGTGTCTTCGAGAATTGTAGAGGATTCTTTCGCGGATGCTTTGTCCATCACCGTGGTTCGGGTACACATTTGAAGCTAAATTGGTTGCGAGAATATGGGCGATTCATTACGCATTTGCAAAAGGATGGATGCAACTTTGGTGGAATCGGATTCGATGTATGTGGTGAACTTTGGGAGAAGAGAACGATGGAGGTCCCATGGCGCCATCTTAGCTATTGGCGCCAAACCTTGCATCGCTCGGTGGCATTGATCTTGTAGTCTCTCATATCTTTCGCGAAGGCAATCGGGTGGCGGACATCCGAGCAAGAAGATGGAGAGTGGCGCTGGTGGGCGTCCCGCCCCAGACCTTCTTCACTACCTCACTGATGATTATGTTGGCCAATCCACCTATAGGTTTGTTACTTAATGCGCCACCACTTCAGGTTTCTTTTTAGGCGCCTTTTTTCCTGGGGGGTACTCTTTTTCCTTCCAAGGGTTTTTCCCACAAGGGTGGGTTTTACCTTGGAAGGTTTTAACGAGGCCCCAACCATTCAGCCATTTGGTCGGCTTGTGACCACTTCGTTTTGGTTGTTGACATTATTTCCAGGCTTTCATTTGGTTACCTGATCTGCCTGTGATTAGGATTACTCTTTTTTCATTTTTTATATATATATTCGCACTTATTCAAAAAAAGAGGGGCAAAATTCGAGTGAAAAAAAGAGTGGAGATAATGATAAGAGGAATGAATTGAGTGTGAATGAGGGAGAAAAGGTCGAGGGCAAAAAAAGGCTGAATTTCTACGCAAAAGCAAGTGAGTTAAAAAGTGCGTTAGTTGAAGAAAAGAGTGTGTTAGTAATGGTGTTTAAGGAGTCCTATTTGAACACTAATGAGCTAACCTCATCTTTGCCAAGTTCTTTTATTTCTCTTTTGCAGGAATACAATGATGTCTTTCCGGAAGAAGAGCCAAATGGATTGCCTCCACTAAGAGGAATTGAACATCAAATTGATTTCATCCCAGGGGCGGTGCTTCCAAACCGACCAGCATATAGATCCAATCCGGAAGAGACGAAAGAAATTCAAATGCAAGTGGAAGAGTTGTTGACAAAGGGTAAAATTAGAGAAAGCATGAGTCCATGTGTCGTACCAGTGATGGTGGTACCAAAAAAAGATGGAGCGTGGAGAATGTGTACAGATTGTCGTGCCATCAATAAAATCAGCATGACAAAGATCGCTATCCTATTCCTAGGTTAGATGATATGCTTGATGAATTATATGGTGTTGTAGTCTTCATTAAAATTGATTTAAAGAGTGGATATCATCAAATTCGAATTAAAGAAGGTGATGAATGGAAAACTGCCTTTAAAACAAAGTATGGTTTATATGAGTGGTTAGTAATGCCTTTTGGTTTAACTAATGCTCCAAGCACTTTCATGAGATTAATGAACCATGTTTTGCGTAACTTTATTGGCAAGTTTGTTGTAGTTTATTTTGATGACATCCTTATCTATAGCAAAAGCTTAGAGGAACATCTTGATCATGTGCGTGAAGTGTTAAACACTTTAAGAAGAGAGTCTTTGCATGCTAATCTAAAAAGTGTTCTTTTTGCATGGACAAAGTTGTTTTTCTTGGATTTGTGGTAAGTGCTAATGGAATTAAAATGGAAAAGGAAAAAGTCAATACTATTTTAGATTGGACATTTCCTAAAAGCATTACTGAAGTGAGAAGTTTTCATGGTCTTGCAAGCTTCTATAGGAAGTTTATAAAGAATTTTAGCACCATTGTTGCACCATTAAATGAAATAATCAAAAAGGAAGTTGGTTTTCATTGGGGAGAAAAACAGCAACATGCATTTGAACTCCTTAAAGAAAAACTAACTACTGCACCTATTCTTGCATTACCTAATTTTGATAAATCATTTGAGCTTGAATGTGATGCATCCGGAGTGGGTGTAGGTTTGTTTTGATGCGGGAGGGAAGACCAATTGCTTACTTTAGCGAGAAGTTGAAAGGAGCACAATTGAACTATCCGCCGTATGATAAAGAGCTCTATGCTTTGGTGAGAGCATTGGAAACTTGGCAAAGCACTACTTGTGGCCAAAGGAGTTTGTGATTCATACTGATCATGAATCTTTAAAATATCTCAAGGGCCTAGGTAAGTTGAACAAGTGGCATATCAAATGGGTGGAGTTCATTGAATCATTTCCTTACGTGATTAAATATAAAAAGGGGAAAGAAAACATTGTAGCTGATGCATTATCTCGGAGGCATGCCTTAATCACTACATTGGGTTCTAAGCTTCTTGGTTTTGAGTCAATAAAGGAAATGTATGACAATGATTCTGATTTCTCTTCTATTGATATAGCTTGTGAGCATGCATTTGGAAAGTTCTATAAACATGAAGGGTACTTATTTCGTGAAAATAAACTTTGCATCCCCAAATGTTCTATTCGAGAGTTACTTGTTAGAGAAGCGCATGGGGAGGTTTAATGGGACACTTTGGTGTGCATAAAACCTTGGAAGTCCTACGTGATCATTTCTTTTGGCCTTGTATGCGTGTTGATGTTGAAAGAATTTGTGAAAAGTGCATAACTTGTAAACATGCTAAATCAAAATCACAACCTCATGGAATGTATAAACCTTTACATATTCCAAATGAACCTTGGGTGGACATATGTATGGACTTTGTTTTGTGTTTACCTAGAACAAGTAAGGGTAGAGATTCTGTGTTTGTGGTTGTTGATAGATTTTGTAAAATGGCACATTTCATTCCTTGTCATAAAAGTGAGATGCTACTCATGTTGCTGATTTGTTCTTTAGAGAAATTGTGCGTTTGCATGGAGTTCCAAGGACAATTGTGAGTGATAGAGATGCGAAATTTTTAAGTCACTTTTGGCGTGTATTATGGAGTAAATTGGGAACTAAACTTCTATTTTCTACTACTTGCCACCCACAAACTGATGGGCAAACTGAAGTAGTCAATAGAACTTTGTCTCAACTACTTCGAGCTTTGATTCAAAAGAACTTAAAGAAATGGGAAAATTGTTTGCCATTTGCTGAGTTTGCATATAATAGGAGTGTACATTTTGCTACTAACTTTACTCTTTTTGAAGTTGTTTATGGATGTAATCCATTGAGTCCACTTGATCTTGTTCCTATCCCTGTTGAAGAGCAAGCAAGTCTTGATGGAAAAGCTAAGGCAGAATTGGTAATGAAGTTGCATGAAAAGGTGAAACTTAACATTGAGAAGCAAACCGAGCGATATGTTAAACAAGCCAACAAGGGTTGAAAACAAGTAATCTTTGAACCAGGAGATTGGGTTTGGTGCACTTGAGAAAAGAAAGGTTTCAAAGCCAAAGCGGAAGTGCAAGCTACAACCAAGGGGGATGGACCATTTCAAGTGATTTCAAAGATCAATGACAATGCCTACAAGATTGATCTTCCAGGTGAGTATAATGTGAGTGCCACTTTTAATGTGTCTGATCTATCTCCTTTTAATGCAGAATTAGATTCGAGGTAAAATTACACCTTAGGAATGTGCGTGCGATTACACCTTAGAGTGTGTGCGGTTTTTCTGATTTCCATGTATTCATCACCGTCGATCAGCTACTTCAACTACGACCAAATCCTTTTTTCGATTGTCCGATAACGGATGTATTTTTATTCCCGAGATTCAAACATCTAACAGCCCATCCAATATCTCGCCCAATGTTGATTACCAATATAACAATGGTTATAGTTCGTCGAAGGTTTCCTATCAACCATCGTCTTCGAAGTCGAACATGGACATACCTTCTCGGCCGTCACACATCACAACCCTCATGGAAGAACGTCCTCGACGGCATATGATAGAAACAGGTACCATTAATCCTATTCCTAGGGTTCAAGAAAGGGTTTTTGACAGAAACCTAGTTTGCATGCGTTCACACATGTCCATAAGAAAAACCCTAATTCTAAGGTTTGCACTACATCTGACGATTTCGTTTCTCACTGCTTACGGGATACACCACGAAATACCAAGGATCATGGCGAAGAAGACAACACGCATGGGAATGGGAACAAACATATGAACTTTGCCCAGATTTTTACGACAAAGGAGTCGCGCCAGGTGAAAAAAGGAGACTACTTTTCAGTAACTATAGATGAAAACATTTATCAACAGAGGACGGCCGAATTGAGGAATACGCTGATTGGGAGAATTCTGTTGCCAAAAGGGTTTAAGCCATTAACGCTGCCGGAGCTAAAATCGAAATTGACAAATTTTTGGAGGATTGTGGACGCATGGAGACTGATTCACTTGGGAAAAGGATACTACAACCTGCAGTTCACCAACATGGAGGAGAGGAATCGAATCTTTTCAAAAACTACGTGGAATTTGCAACCTGGTTCGTCACGGTTAATGAATTGGATGCAAGACTTCAATCCATACAGGGTTAACACATCAACGACTTGAGGTTTGGATCCGTATTTATGAATTAGGATTTGAATATTGGCACCCATCGCTCATCGATAATATAGCTAGACTTTGTGGGAACCCCTATTCAAATTGATGAAGCGATCCTTGAGCGGATAAGTTGGACACTTTATTCGAGTCCTTGTTGAAATCGATTTAAAGAAACCATTGCAAGAATTTATCATGATAGAAAGAGTTGGTCATGGCTCTTTCAGACGCTTTCGATTATGAAAACCTTCGAGAATTTTGTGTTCACGCAAAATAGTGGGGCACAATATTAATCATTGTAGGCACTATACGCCAGGAAGCATGTCCTCAAACCGAACAGACGCAAACAATTGATAGCCCGGTGAGAGGACGATCAGTGGAAAGAGGTCGTAATTTCCAGAACAAAGGAAAAGGGATGGCAACGGAAGAATGGGTTCAAGTGAGGAAACGTGGAGCCCAGCCAGTGGAGATCAATCCTCCGAACATCATTAATACGCAAAACTCCTTCAATTCACTACAGGAGAATGATGAGAATGAACAGGTGGTGCTTGTGGATAATCTGACGGGGACGGAAACAACTAACAGAGGGAATAAGGATCAGACGGATGGGTTGGATGTTTTGCAGTCTCATAATCCGGATAGATGGATTATTTTGGCAGGCCCAAGTAAGACGAACGCAAATACTGACAATGGGATCTTAAGTGATAACGGATTGGATAAAGTACAAAAAGCAATCGACGAGGTGGCTAGCAGCAAACCCATTAACAACTATGAGATCACTTCCACAAACTATAAAGACAGCTTTAAGGCTATGGCGATGGCAGCTAAAAAGCGATGGGCTGACTTGGAGGAAGAAGAACAACTAGGTAATGCCTTCCTTGAGAGTATTGATTCTGATACGCACGTGGTGCGTCCCCCTCCCCCTAATTTATCATGAATTGCTTGTTTTGGAATGCTAGAGGTCTTGGCAATGAGGCCTCTAGATCCATGCTCAAGGACTTATGTCGCGTATATAAACCTGATATTGTTGCGATTGTGGAGTCGAAAGTTCAATTTTCTACTATTAGCGTTTCATTTTGGAATGCTATTAATTTCACCCTGGTTGCAGAAAATTTACGTGTAAATGGTATTCCAGATATTTGGGTATTTGTTTGTACTAATAATGTGCAGGTGCAATTTTATTGGCCTCTGATCAAATTGTGGTTTGCAAAGTGGGGGTTCAGAATCAACAGTTTTTAATGGGCTTTGTGCATGCTCAGTGCTCGTATATTGCTAGACGACAGCTTTGGCTGGATGTGCGTGCTTTGGGGGCAGATAACATGGTTATTGTGGGGGATTTTAACGCCATCCTGGGAGCTCATGAAAAACAGGGTGGAGCTCGTGTCCATGACACTTCATGCAGGGAGTTCAAAAAATTTATTGATGACAATAATTTCACTCAGGTTCCAATGGTTGGGAACGATTACACTTGGGGTATTTTCCGGCCTGCAAGGGGACTAATTCAGGCGAAGTTGGATAGGATTCTGGCCACAAATCAGTTCATGAATTTGTGGCATACTATTGGTGGTTTGGTGGGTCTCAGGTACTCCTCGGATCATAATCCTATTATTTTGAGATGCAATCTTTCTACAACTCCTTCGGCGGTTCCGTTTCAATTTCAATCAATGTGGCTCCAGCACGAAGGTTTTAAAAAAGTGGTGGCTGACTCATGGGGGATGGAGTGCACAAACACTAATCCTATGGCCCGTGTTATGCAAAAATTTAAAAGATTACGGTCCATTCTTCGCCATTGGAATTACACGGTGTTTGGAGATGTTCATCGACAAGTTGATGAAGTTCAGCAAAAACTTACGGACATTCAATCTCATATCTCCACATTTGGGTATTCTGACAGCCTTATTCAGCAGGAGTTGCAGTTACATAAGGATCTTAATCAGCTGCTAAACAGACAATATGAGTTGTTGCGACAGAAAAGCCGCACACAGTGGTTGCAGGATGGGGATCGAAACACAGTGTTTTTTCATCGGAAGCTACGCGCGAATAGATCTCAAAGTTATATCACCCATATGATTGTAAACGGCCAAATGACGGATGATCACAGAGCATCAAAAGCCATGTCGTTCAATATTATGAGCAACTTTTTGCGGAGCCGGCGAACGGTAATAACGATTACTCCATGGTGGACAATGTAATTCAGCCAATGGTAACTCAAGCGGAAAATTCAAGGATGTGCTTGGTTCCCACAGACGAGGAGATTAAGGGGGCCGTTTTTGATTTGAGTCCTGATAGTGCCCCGGGGCCTGATGGTTTTGGGGGTCATTTTTATCATAGCTCTTTGGGATATCATCGCCGGACATTTTTCGGTTGTTCGATCCTTTTTTGTTAGCAAAGATCGCCTAAAGGATGTAATTCGAGTTATATGGTCCTGATTCAGAAGAGCAACAACGCTGATCGTGTGGAGGAGTACAGACCAATAATCTTAAGTAACTTTCTGTTCAAGATAGTTACTAAGATCTTAGCCGTCAGGTTTGGGGATATTTTGAAAGATCATGTTCATGGAATGCAATTTGGTTTCATCCCGGGAAAACAAATTCACGACTGCATTGCCTTGGCATTGGAAGGGGTTAATTGTCTTCTTAATCGCTCTAGGACGCCAAACATGATTCTTAAGGTGGATATTAGAAAAGCTTTCGATACACTGAGGTGGGATTTCATCTATCACGTGCTTCGACGTATGGGGTTCGATCAGGGGTTTTTGCGTTGGGTGCTGTCGATTTTTAACTCGGCCAGGATTTCGATCCTTTTAAATGGAGGTCCGGAGGGATATTTTAGATGCACTCGTGGAGTTCGTCAGGGAGATCCTCTATCTCCCCTTCTATTCTGTGCTGCTAAGACGTGTTAGCGCGGGCATTGGATATTGCTATTCAGCAGGGGCATATCTCTCCGTTTAAAACTACTCGCAATTTCAGTTTGCCTCCGTGTTTGTTATATACAGATGATATTCTTATCATGACGATAGCTTCTTGGGAGAATTGTCAATATATAAAACATATTTTGATGGGTTATGGACGCATCTCTGGCCAGCAATTCAATCCGGATAAGACTAAGGTCTATTTCCGAGATAATACGCCTATTCGGATTATGAGAAGAGTTCAGACACATCTGCAAATTACTCGTGGTGCCTTCCCTATCACTTATTTAGGCGTCCCTTTGTTCAAAGGGGCTCCCAAAATAAGATACTTCCAACCTACGCACGATAAATTTCTGTCAAAATTTAAAAGGTGGAAAGGTATGTCCTTATCGATGGCTGGCCGTATTACTCTTGTCAATTATATGATTTCTAGCTCATTTGTCCACTCGATGCTTGTCTATTGTTGGCCGATGACGTTGCTCAAATCCATGGAAAAGGCTATGAAACATTTTATTTGGTCTGGAGATATTACAAAGAAAGGTGTGGTGACAGTCAATTGGGCTAGATGTTGTGCACCTAAGGAGGAAGGGGGCTTGGGAGTTCGATCACTTATTGCGGCAAACAAGGCCTTCCTTATGAAGGTTGCATGGAAGTTGCTTCAATCTAGATCTATGATTTTTGAGATTTTGCGGCAAAGATACTTCAATGGTGCGCCCAGAATGGCATATATTGGTTCGTCTATTTGGCCGGGACTTCGCCCTGTTGTCTTGAAATTGATTCCCAATCCCGTTGGATTCCGGGGGACCAATCTGGTGTTCGTTTCTAGTTGGATAACTGGTTAGGCTACTCAATTGTGGATCACATTGGTATTCCAGCTCATATGTTTCAATATTTTGAATATCCAATTTCGGATTATTTTTATAATGGGTTTTGGCATTTTACGGAGGACTTCATGGTGGAATATACGGGGATTGTCATTGATATTCTTAACTTCCCGATCGCCCCGCACTCGACGGATAGACGCGTGTGGATTAATTCTAAGGAAGGGGATGTATCTAAAGAGGCTTACACCTTAGCTCGAAATCAATTTCCGAAGGTTCAGTGGGGTAAGTGGATTTGGTCTTCACACATTCCGTTGAGAAGATCAATCACTGTTTGGCATTCAATTCATAATCGCCTTCCTGTTCTTGACAACATTCGAGGATCTTGAGGACCCACATCATGTTCATTATGCCACGAAGACTCGGAGTCAGTCGATCATTTATTCACACGGTGCAGATTTGCATTGGCGATTTGGGGTTGGATTCAGGACACTTTTGAGGTTAGAATGCCCCTTAATGGAGGAGTGAATCATCTTTACGTATGGGCTATTCAGCAGAGATTCAGTCCGCATATTGCTTCACTTTGGAAAGCGGCTATCATATCGACTATATGGGTTATTTGGCATGCACGCAACGAGTGGATTTTCAGAGACGTTAAACCCATTCACACGTCTGCTATTATTTTGGTTAAGGCGCTCATCATGGAATCATCAAACAAAGATTGCACTTATATGTCCAATTCGGTATATGATCTTTTATGTTTACGACGACTCTCTGTGCAGGGAAGGCCAAAACCACCGCCTATGATTAAGCATGTTAGATGGTATCCTCCACTACCAGGATGGATGAAGGTGAATACGGACGGGTGTGCGCGGGGAGCACCGGGCAGATGTATGGCAGCGGGTATATTTCGAAATTGCAGGGGCTTTTTCACTGGTTGTTTTAGTCATAATGTTGGTAGAGGTTTTGCTTTTGAGTCAGAATTAATTGCAGCGATGACGACAATCGAACGGGCTTATAAGAGAGGATGGGTCAAGTTGTGGTTAGAATCGGATTCTACATACGTATGCGGGTTGCTGGAAGCACGATCTCTTGGTGTACCATGGAAGTTCTTAGCCAGATGACGGATGACGCTTCACTATATTTCTCACAAGGAGTTCAGGGTTTCACATATCTACAGAGAGGGCAACAAAGTAGCGGATAAACTTTCAAAGATGGACGTTCCCTTAGATTGGTCCCATACGATTCGAGTCGATCTCCTGAGTTGCATGAAGACATTAGCGGACAGATTTCATATCGATATACATAGTTTTGGGGTACTCTTTTTCCTATCAAAGGTTTTTCCTCACGGGTTTTAATTGATATGTTTTAACGAGGCCCAATTTTAGCTATCTGCTTGGCTTGTAAGCAGTTTCTATGGGATTCTTTTGATTAGATTCGTTTTTCGAACTTGAGGTGTTACACTTTTTCTTTGGTTTAGGCTAGCTGCTTGGCTTGTAAGCAGCACATCTTTTCATTTTATTTATATTTGACCATTCTATCAAAAAAAAAAAGAATCAGATTCGAGGACGAATCCTTTCGAAGAACAAGGGAATGATGGAGACCATCCCGCAATTACGACTCAAGGAAATAAAGAACCAATGATGATTCATGGAGGTCCAATCACGAGAGCAAGAGCTAAACAAATCAAGCAAGCTTTGATGACTCTTGTTGCTGAAATTAAAGAAAATGTGCAAGGAAGCTCAATAGAAGGCCAAGTAATGAATGTTATTCAAGTTGTTGGGCCAGATTGCATATAATAAGTTGGGCTCAAGCATGAATCTGAATTGAAGACTTATTTTGGAGCTTATGGGCCATTATTTTCGTCCAACACATCAAGCCCATTAAGAGTGATTTTCCATTTTGCTTACAATGGTCAATTTTCAGCATTTTGTTAGTCAAAGTGTCTTAGTTAAGTTAATTTGGTCAAGAATAACTATTCAATAAAGTAAGTCTAAGAGTCATTTTTCCAAGTCTAGTAAAGGTAGTCTAGATTGTCTCTTCACATCCCACAAGTGTGTCTCTTCAAATCCCATGAAAGCAAACTTGGGAGAGTCATTTTCTATCTTGTAAGACTAGTAAAGGGGTCAAGAATGTCTCTTCAAATCCCATGAAAAGCCAATTCGGGATTAACATTGAAGTATCATATTGTAACTAACGGGAATTGATTGATATATTAAAATTGGCATTTGCCTTTGTGAGTTGAAATTCTCTTTGTAGAGTTTTCAAAGAGCAATATCTTGTGGTGTTCATCATACCAAAGTTCTTGGCTGATCATATAGCCAACGGGTCAAGGTTATAAAGCTCTAGGTAAGATCAAACTAGATCATCGATCTGGAATATCCGCTGCCTACTTATATACGTTGGTTCCTTGAATCGATATATTCAATGGGTCCTTCGTACAATCCGTATCAGTTTGGTATCAGAGAAATCTGGTATTGATTTGATTTCCTATCCTTTTATCCATATTCTATCTTCTCGTTTCCCAAAAAACAACGAGAAAAAAAACCGAAAACAAAACAGGAAAAAAAAAATTTGAATTCATTCTCCATTCAATCTTGAGAAGTACATACAAAAACAAAAATCTAGTTGTTGGATCCTAAAAACTACACCAACAAAAGAAAATTGTATCTTGTCTCTTAAAAAGAATACTTATTGTACTTTTTGTACACGGGCATATCATTTGTTGAACGTGACTTGAAATTGCTTGTCTTGATTTGTTCTTATTCTTATTGAGCCTACATATGAGAATTTGAGTGGTAAAAGGCCATTGAGTGGTGAGATCATTAGAGGAGAGGTAAAAGCCAATTGAGTAAATTGTGTGGATCATCTTGAGTGATACACGAATGTATTGTGAGAAATATATCATGGAGGAGACGTCGGGCAGCAAGGTTGGAGAAAAAGATTTTACAATTGAGGCTATGCAACAACAATTTGCAAGATTTACAGCGATTCTTGAAAATATAACGGTCGTTTGGAGAGGCTTGAACAACTAGCAGCTAGGAGGCGTGAGATTCCTCAACCAAATCAATGGAGACGTAATGAGGAGTGGGAATCTGAGGAGGAAGAATAAATGGAGCCGCAACACCATGGAAATAGACGAGGTGGGAGAAGGCAAAATAATGAAGTTGATCGAGACTTAGGGAACATCAAAATGAATATCCCTACATTCCATGGAAGAAGTGATCCCGAAGCATATTTGGAGTGGGAGAGAAAGGTGAATCTTATTTTTGAATGCCATAATTACTCCGAGGAAAAAAAGGTAAAGCTTGCTGCAACTGAGTTCACCGACTATGCATTAGTTTGGTGGGATCAATTAACCACAAATCGAAGGCGTTACGGAGAAAGATCGATTACTACTTGGGCTGAAATGAAGACTACCATGCGTAGGAGATTTGTACCAACTCATTATTATCAAAAACTCCAAACAATGACTCAAGGTAGTAGATCAGTGGATGAGTATTATAAGGAGATGGAGATTTCAATGATTTTGGCCAATGTTGATGAAGACAGGGAGGCTACCATGGCAAGATTCCTATGTTAGAATTGATAAAAACAATTCAGATCCGAAAACTCATGCGAATTATCAATAAACAAAACTGATTACCAAATCTTAAACGGAAGCGTACCTGAATCCATATTGCTTGATTGAATTGACTGGTTCCGGTCTTCCACAGTCAAATTACCGATTACTCAATGGAATCTCTCTCATATGGGAAAAGAAGAGAAGAGTAAAAGAACGTGTGATTGACTTGGGGACCACAACCCTATTTATATAATCTTTATGGACTAGGTCAAACTAAAAGCCCATCAATCTTAGCTTGACTAGTACCGGGTATCTACACATTGCAAAACCCATACTCAATGGATATTTCTAGAGCCCATTAGTTAGATCACTTAATTGGCCCCAATTAATTAAATAGCCCCATAATATAAATTGTCAGACATATGTAAGTCCACATAATTAATTAGGATAAAATCCTAACAATCTCCCACTTGGACTACATATGTCACCAAAGACAATTATATTATGAAATCCTTAGTGTACACAAAATTTTGCTATTTATCCTTGAAATATCTCCTTAGTTACAATCTGGTCCATCTCCTATATTAGTATAGGATCAAAGCGACCTTCGTTACACTTAAGTGGTAACTAGACCCATCAATGGTCACCACACCAATATATTCAATGACATAGATCGAGTATGGATGTGCAGCATGGAAATTGCATGTAATGTGATCTCAACATGCCTATTTCCAACTGGTCCAACTTTATTTCTTATGAGATCATGCAAAACCGCAGTTAATTCAGAGTATACAAAAATATAAACCATCTTCTTTATTCGCGAGAACATAAACACAAAACGTGTTCAAACTAAAGAACATCAAAATACAAACTCCCACTAAACGTGCATATATTTAACAATACAACACCCATATGAGCAGTGTGCTCATGAAATACTTTAGATGGCAATCCCTTAGTAAGCGGATCCGCAATCATGGAGTTTGTCCCAATATGTTCTATAGACATTATACCACTCGAATTCTTTCTTTAATAACAAGGAATTTGATGTTTATATGCTTCGACTTCAGAACTCCTGTTGTTATTGGAATACAAAGCCTGGCGATTTATTGTCACAATATAACTTCAATGGTTTCTTGATGCCATCCACAACACGTAGTGTGATGACAAAGTTCCTTAGCCATATTCTCGTGATTAGATGCCTCATAACAAGCTACAAATTCATTTGCCATAGTGGAAGAAGCTATAAGTGTATCCGCTTAACACTTTTCCAAGAAATAGCTCCCGGCCTAGCGAGATAAATATAGCCCGAAGTGGATCTTTTTCTTGCCTAGGCATCCGGCAAAATCGAGTCGAGTATCCTACGATCTCCAAAAGTCCGATCTCGATAAGTGAGCATGTAGTCTTTTGTTCTCTGTAAATAACGCATAACCCTCTTGGTGCTTTCCAATGATCCATTCTGGGTTACTTAAATATCGCCTAACATTCCAACTATGAACGCCAGGTGGGACGCGTACATACTTGAGCATACATAAGACTCCCTACAATGAAGCATAAGAAATCTTTTACATTTCTTTAGATTCAAACTCATTCTTGGGGCATTGACGAGCCGAACTTGTCTCCTTTAGCAATGGGAGTATCTCGGTGTACAATCTTTCATGCCAAATCTCATCGAGAATCCTTTCGGTATAGCTCTTTTGTGATAACCTTGAGGATACCTCGAGCGATCTCGATGTATCGTATACCTAATACAAAAAAGAGGCGTCCCCAAGATCTTTCATCTCAAAATTCTTAGTCAGAAATCTCTTGGTTTCGTGCAATAAGCCTATATCGCTACTAGCCAGCAGTATGCCATCGACATATAACACAAGGAAGATGAACTTACTCCCACTGAACTTATGGTATACACAATCATCAACCTTATTTACCTCAAAACCAAATGAGATGATGACTTGATGAAATTTGTAATACCACTGATGGGAAGCTTGCTTGAGACCATAAATGGATTTCTTTAGTTTGCAGACCATATTCTTTGGATCTCCAGATACAAAGTTTTCTGGTTGCACCATATAGATCATTTCGTCAATGTCACCATTTAGAAACACAGTCTTTACATCCATCTGATGTAGCTCTAAGTCAAAATGAGCCACTAATGCCATTATTATCCTAAAAGAGTCTTTCGATGAAACTGGAGAGAAAGTCTCTTTATAATCAATGCCTTCCTTTTGAGTGTGGATTTCATGCTCGCAGGAATGTTCCCTAGGGTTCCTCTCTCCTTCGATGATGCCAAAAGGGGAAGAGAAACACCTAAGAAATTGAAAGAAGAAACAAGCGGTGAGAAAGCGGTACATTGAAAAGAAAAGAAGGGAAAAGAGGTTGAGGGGAAAGGTCAAAGGATTTGACCACGATGATTCTTTGAAACCCCTCAACAAGGTCATGTGTGACGGCCTCTATAATCAAAGCAAACTTCGGTGACTCTGTCGATCCAACACTCTGTTGTGCCCATGTTAGAGAAGAAAATTTGTAGAAGCGAGGGATGGAGGAGTTCGACAAGAGAAGCGGATGCCCGCATTGAAGAAATGTTGAAGCGGTTTGGTGGCATTCCGGCGAGGAAGGATCAAGATGCCATTCCGGATGACGGAGGCGAGCAAGATCGGTTGTAGAATTTAAATCCGAAGGCTATTACAAGAATATGTTGGTAGCCCAAGCACTGGGATTTTATCTTGGGAGAAAGGTGTCGAGAAATTATGCGAAGAAGGCGATAGGCGCGAGACTACCAAAGAACCATTCAAATTTGGTAAGAAGAAGACTCCCGTACAATATACACCTAGAGGAGGAGGAAGAGGTTTTCGACCTAGACCTCTACCCAAAAATATTGAATACGTAGATCCAGGCAAGAACGGAAGGATCTACTGGGTTGGGTATGATGAAGTAGCTAATCTGGAAGTAGCAAGAAAAAATGTTGACTATGTGAAAAGAAATGAGAAGGAAAATAGAAGACAAGATCAGCTATGGCAAGAGAGGCAAGAAAGTAAGCGAAAAGACGATGCTGCGAAGAGAGCTTATGAAAAGAAGAAAGCAGCTGAAGATGAAAGAAAAAGAAAGAGAGCTGATGATGACAGAGCTGAAGAGGAAAGAAGGAGGCAGCGAAGATGATGGAAAATTGTTTTTACATTATTCTTGATATGCTTGTTGATAGGGGGAGCTTGTGCTTATTATTGAAAAATATTTACTCCCTACTTGGTTGCTTTAATATTTTTGGAAATTTTGGTTGCTTCCAAACGGTCAAATGTTTTTACCGGAAAATCATTTCTAAAATCGCTCTCTTTGTTGGCGTAAAAATTGTTTTGGTTTGTAATCATCAAAAAGGGGGAGATTGTTTGATACATGTTTTTATCTTAATTTTGATGATTTTATTTTATCACCAAAACAATGTTTTTAAAGGTTGTCCAAATACTCCTAAATGATTTAAAATGGTTTTAATATTTTCCGGAGTATTTCCTCATGTTTATTTTTGATAATAATGGACAACACTTTTAATGATTTTATATCAATGGGTTTTTACTCCTATAACAAGATTTTCAAATGTTGTCTAAATACTCCTAATTGGTTTAAAATGTTTTTTATTGAATTTTCGGAGTATTTCTTGAGTTTTATTTTCGACTAAAATTGGACAACATTTCTGTCTTGTGGTCGACCGGTCGCCCTATAGGGCAACCCGTACCTGAAGATGTTTTTAGAAACAGAAAATGAGACGGAAGTAAAAATAGGCGGTCGGCCGTGCCGCCCGGTCGGCCGAAGTACTGTATGTTTGGCATTGAAAGCAGAACAAAATCTCTTCGTCTTTTTAATTAGGGGGACCGGTTGAGGCAGTCGACCGATCGAAAGCCTATGTCGGCCGTCGCCCTGTTGAAATTTTCAAAGTGTTCTTATTTCTCTTATTTCGTGCGGCCAGTCGCCTACAATGTATTAATGACAAAAAAATATGACCGTTTGACAATGAGACACATTTCCTTAAATTGTGGGATTGATTTCTAATGATTATATTCTTGATTTTAATTGTATTTTTACGTAGATTTTCAATCCCCAAGAGGAGCCTATGCTTGATCAATCATCTCCTATAAATAGAGGAAGTTTTGGAGCAACCAAATAACAATTGAGATACAACACAACAAGATACACTTCAAGCAAATACTTGGTCTTTCATTGTTATTATTCTTGTTGTAAATTTGCCTAGCTTATCACTTTCACATCCTTGAGGTCTAGGCTATTCTTGATTACACCTTGCACTCAAATTGTATTATTCATTATTGAGTTGTAATCTTGATTTTTGGTTATCATTCAAACACAAGATATCCTTGTGAGTGTTCTTGTGGTAAGAACACACTTGGATAATCTAGGTGATAGGTGAAGAAGATTGTGGTGATCTTCTTATTGAAGTGTTGAAGAATTTGGTATTCTTCAAGGTTGAAGATTGTGGTAATCTTCACAAGGTGCCGTTGAAGGAAGATTGTGGTAATCTTCAAAGGGAGATTGTGGTAATCTCCAAAGGTGGTGTTGAAGAAGAGTGTGGTGCTCTTCAAGGTGTTGTAAGTTGAATTTGTATTAATTTTGGTAATTAATAAAATTCTTTTTCTTTGAAATCCATCCAGGATATCTTGGGGTGGTAGAGGATTAGGCCTAGGTGGGTTGAACCTCTTTAAATCAACGTGTGTTGTTTACATTCCGCACCTTTATCATTGTGTTTGAGCATTGGATTGCAAAAAGAGGGCGAAAAAGAAAAGATGGAGATAATCTATTCACCCCCTCTAGATTATCGTAGCGCTTGGACTTACAAGTGGTATCGAGCAAACTCTTTGGCAAGCTCGTTTCACATCGCGAGTGAAGAGAAACGATCGTCGGCTACGAACGAAGCTCATCTATCCGGCACCTTCACCACCAAGCCACCACTATTTGATTCCAAAAATTTCACTTTTTGGAAAGAAAGAATGGAATGCTACTTACAAGGTTGCGGGTTCGACATTTGGAACACCGTCATAAACGGAGAATCCATTCCGATGAAAGATACATCACACACCTCAAAAGGCTTCAAAAAGCTCAATGATGAAGAGAAGAAAATCATCTCCTTAAACGGTAAAGCTCTCAATATTTTGTATTGTTCATTTACTAATTTAGAATATGAGCATATTGTAGGAATAAAATCGGCACATGAAGTATGGCAAAAATTAGAAGCCATCTATGGAGTATTTACAAATGAAAGAAGCCAAACAAAAGCATCTACTTCTCAAAGGGATACAAGTTCATATCTAAGGAACAAGCCTCTTACAACTTCCAATTATGAAGAAGTTGAATATTGTTTTATGGGCATCAATGAAGAAAATGAGGTATGTCTTAAACCTCTACTTCCTATGATATTGTCATTCAAAATGATTATAGTGATTTGCAAAATGATTATGATGAACTTCAAAATGAATTCCAAAGCTTACTTGTTAAATACAAAAATTTGAAAAAGGAATTCAATGTTTTGAAAAATAATAAGGATAGTTTATTTACTTCCTATGAATCACTATCATGTGCTCACACCACCACACTTGACAAGGTTAGAAACCTTGAAAAAGATAATAGTACTCTTGTTGAGGATATAAATTGCTTGAAAAATGATTTATCTAAATCCAACTTGAGTACCGATAAAATGACCAAGATTGTTGATTGTTCGAAACTAGAACTTGATCATAAGCCTAAGGATGTTAATCACATGAAAAAGAATCAAGTCTCTAAGCATGTTGGTCATTATGCTCCTAGAATTATTACATGTTTCTATTGCGGTAAAAAGGGTCATACGGCTAATTTTTGTCAAGCTAGAAATAGCTCTAATTATCATTGGAGACCTAAAAGTCTCAAGACTAATCCCAAAGGACCCAAACACATGAGGGTACCACAAAATAATGTCATATTAGGTACCCGGCGAAATAATGATCGAAGAAAATTCATACCGCCAAGAAGACATCAAATGATCGTTTCATTTGATCAAAGTAGGAGAAACTATTCTCAACAAAGCCAATTTCCAAGAGGAGGATATAATCAAAATTGGGAAGAACATAATCCTTGGAAATGGCAAAGACATCACCAACAAGATGATTTTCAAAGAAGAAGAGACTATCAACAAAGGGAAGGTAACAAACCTTGGAAATGGAGTAATCAAAGAAGTCATTATCAACAAAGTGACTTCTCAAAGGGAAGATATCATCAAAAATGGGAACGACACAACCCATGGAAACGACGTAATTGGTAAACCGTATCTCCCCATCTATATATGCATTTTATTTTAATTCTATACAAGTTTTCTTTTAATTATGTCTTAATTGCGAAATGAGTTTTCAAATATTTATTTTTAATGTAGGTCTTTTATATATTTGTGAGTCTCAATCTTTTTTTATAGAAGACCTTGCATGATTTTCTAAAAACTCTTGAGCATTTAATTAGACTTATGTGGCTTATTATCTCTTATGAAATCTTATGGCATAAGCTCTTTTGGATATCTCCTATTACTTGCCTACACTTGTGTTTTTGTGCAAATTTTGTCTAAGATTTGTGTAGGATACATATCTCATACTCATTGGCTTTTACGTCATCAAGTTCCTTAAACTATCGAGGCACGTTCACTCGTATTTTCTTTGAACTCGATATTATGCTTATGCACATATCTTTCAAGATATTTCTTTTTAACCCCTTAAGTGCCCCTAAGTGATTTTGCAAATATTCTTAAAAAAAAAAGGCACTACTTGTTATGTCTCGATTTTCTCGATTATATGTTTTCCCAAAACCTATATTTGTTGGATATGACCCAATAATACTCTTTTTGCAAAGTTTTAAAACTTTTGGGGTGAAAAATCGTATTTTGGAAAACTCGGGAAAAGAAAAATTGCTTTGAGACGGTCAAGCAGGGGCGGCCACGGTCGCTCTGCGCGATCGGCCGTCGCCCCTACCTCGATCGGTTGCCCAGGCCTATTTTACACATATAATCGATTCTGTCTTCAATTCTCAAGGACGAAAGAATTATCCCAAACCCTTATAGCAGCGTATATTCATCCCCTTCCCTCAAAATCTTCAATTCTTCATCATTTTTCACGATTCTTGTTGCTAATCTTCTTATTTTCACAAGAATCTTACATATATGGCTCCCCCAAAGAATTCCACCGGTCGAAATCCCATCTCCAAGCGTAGAAGGGGCGGAGAGGGTTCGTCAAGAAATCGGCAAGAGGAAGCCGAACAAAGGGATATTCGAGCCGCTCAAAGAAACGCGGCTCAAGAAGGTGATGATGTTCAAAATCCCATTCTCTCTCGGGCCCAAATTACCGAGCTACGCGGAACAATTTCGCTCCAAAATTGCCGTTGGGCGAAAGGTAAAAAAAATTTTGTTACTCAAGCTCCTAATTCCCACAATGTTCTTAATTTCATCAATAAGTATGCGGAATGGTATTATGAGGATTCGGGAATGGGAGGAAAATCTATTGCTCGGACTAAAATGTGTCGTTTTAGTTCATTTACAAATGAGTATCCTACTATTAGAGGATTTTTTGAGGAGCAAGGTTGGATGTATCTATGGGAGCATGCTTATGTTTCGTATGATGATGATATTATCCAACATTTTTATGCTAATATGTGGGTGCAATATGATAATGAAAGAAAGCCGATTGCCGTTAATTCGCTTGTAAAGGGTCGTCATTTTAGATGGACTCCCAATGATATTTGCCGGCTTTTACGTGTTAGAGAAGGTGGTTGGGATTATTTCTCTTGTGGGACTTGGAATGATGAAATGTTGGGGGTGTCAATGAAAGAAGTAAAGACGTATTTGGGAGTATGGCCAAAGTATTCTTTGTTGGCAATGACACTTGAGCATCGTATTTTGTCGGTCATTGTCTCATATTGCATTTGTGGTAAGTCGGGAAAGATGCCTAGCAACATGGATTACTTTTTGACTTATAAGATTGCTAGGGAGGAACCACTTAACTTTGGTGCCATACTTATTCAATGTCTAATCGAGTCCATCACTCAAGGTAATAAGAAGTTGGTTATGGGAAATTGGATTTGTAAACTTCTTATTCAATCGGGACTACCTTCGTCGGAGTGTAACTCGGAAGTATTTCAAAATGACTTCGACATTGATAACATCTCCCAAATGGTCACGATGCGCAAGAATATGGACATCCGACCAACCAAAATGGCCAGAGGAAGAGGTCAAGAGTCCCCCGATCCTAATGACTACTTTGATGATGCCGAGGCCGCAAGATTGGCGGAAGAGGGCGAACCGAGCAATCCGGAGGGTATCTAGGTGCTCAACTGCCTAGGAGGTATACTCAAGCCGAATTTGATGAGATGAGGGCTTTTCATGAGACGAGGTATGCGGCTTTGGAGCAAAAGACCTCCAAAATGCAAAAGTCTATCGGCAAGTTAAAGAAATTCATCAAGGATTTTATTCCCGGATCTTGCTTCTCCTCGGATGAGGAATGATGTCCCCACCCCCTTTACTTTCTAGCATTTTCATTATTGATGCTTTGTATTTTCATGAACCTTTGTAAAACTAATTTGTACTAATGATATTTGCTTGTTTTCTTAAAAGGGTTAAAATTGCAAGTTGATAATGACTTGTGGATGATCATTATTTTGATGGAGAATTTGATGGTAAAAATACTCTTATATGGCATGGTTTGAATATTGGTATGAAGTACTTGATGGTAAAAGTGCTTGTCTTAATGCTTTGATCTTTATGCTTAGATGGATATGTTGGGGCATTTGATACATGTATTGTGTAAGGCATAACTTATTACTTGATAGATGTTCTAATTTTTGGCATTTGTAATGCCTTGATCATTCTTAGCTTATCTCAATTGGGTTGAACCCTTGAGAATCTCTTTGATTGAGCTTCTTATTTGATGAACAAATGTTGCATATGATCTTTTTGAGCTTTGGAATAAGGATTGATTGATGATATGAAATTTTTTTTTTTGCTTGAAACCTTTACTAGGACTACATGCAACCTCTTTTATTTGTCACGCACACAAGGTGTTCGATGAAATGTCGCAATGAAACTTTCAACTTCTACATGATTCTCTTACCTCAAAATGTCTTAAAATCTTTTTGAAATCATGTTTTTAGCTTACTAATGAGCTTATGGATCTTTTATGTTTCAATTCTCCCATTTTCCTTGGATTATTATGCTTTAATTGCTCAACGGTTATTAAACCGTCCCTTGGCGCTTTGATATTATTGTATGGTGTTTTCACCATCCTAACATTCTTTTTGATGATTCCAAAGGGGGAGAAACAGGATATTGGCTCATTAGCTCAAAGAAGCTAATAAAAGCTTGTCATAAAAGTTATAAGCTATGGCTCATAAAAAGCCATAAGTTGTAATTTGTTTTTAGTCCAATTGTTGCTTGATGGACTTATTTAATTGTTTAATGATGTTTTGTGACAGGGGGAGCTTATAAGCTCTTGAACAAATTATAAAAGCTAAAGCTTTTAGCTTATGGAAAATTGTTTTTACATTATTCTTGATATGCTTGTTGATAGGGGGAGCTTGTGCTTATTATTGAAAAATATTTACTCCTACTTGGTTGCTTTAATATTTTTGGAAATTTTGGTTGCTTCCAAGCGGTCAAATGTTTTTACCGGAAAATCATTTCTAAAATCGCTCTCTTTGTTGGCGTAAAAATTGTTTTGGTTTGTAATCATCAAAAAGGGGGAGATTGTTTGATACATGTTTTTATCTTAATTTTGATGATTTTATTTTATCACCAAAACAATGTTTTTAAAGGTTGTCCAAATACTCCTAAATGATTTAAAATGGTTTTAATATTTTCCGGAGTATTTCCTCATGTTTATTTTTGATAATAATGGACAACACTTTTAATGATTTTATATCAATGGGTTTTTACTCCTATAACAAGATTTTCAAATGTTGTCTAAATACTCCTAATTGGTTTAAAATGTTTTTTATTGAATTTTCGGAGTATTTCTTGAGTTTTATTTTCGACTAAAATTGGACAACATTTCTGTCTTGTGGTCGACCGGTCGCCCTATAGGGCAACCCGTACCTGAAGATGTTTTTAGAAACAGAAAATGAGACGGAAGTAAAAATAGGCAGGTCGACCGGTCGCCCAGCGGTCGACCGGTACCTGTATGTTTGGCATTGAAACAGAACAAAATCTCTTCGTCTTTTTAATTAGGGGACCGGTTGAGGCAGTCGACCGGTGAAGCCTATGTCGGCCGGTCGCCTGTTGAAATTTTCAAAGTGTTCTTATTTCTCTTATTTCTGTGATGCGACGGTCGCATCGTGTATTAATGACAAAAATATGACCGTTTGACAGCAGACACATTTCCTTAAATTGTGGGATTGATTTCTAACAGTTATATTCTTGATTTTAATTGTATTTTTCTGTAGATTTTCAATCCCCAAGAGGAGCCTATGCTTGATCAATCATCTCCTATAAATAGAGGAAGTTTTGGAGCAACCAAATAACAATTGAGATACAACACAACAAGATACACTTCAAGCAAATACTTGGTCTTTCATTGTTATTATTCTTGTTGTAAATTTGCCTAGCTTATCACTTTCACATCCTTGAGGTCTAGGCTATTCTTGATTACACCTTGCACTCAAATTGTATTATTCATTATTGAGTTGTAATCTTGATTTTTGGTTATCATTCAAACACAAGATATCCTTGTGAGTGTTCTTGTGGTAAGAACACACTTGGATAATCTAGGTGATAGGTGAAGAAGATTGTGGTGATCTTCTTATTGAAGTGTTGAAGAATTTGGTATTCTTCAAGGTTGAAGATTGTGGTAATCTTCACAAGGTGCCGTTGAAGGAAGATTGTGGTAATCTTCAAAGGGAGATTGTGGTAATCTCCAAAGGTGGTGTTGAAGAAGAGTGTGGTGCTCTTCAAGGTGTTGTAAGTTGAATTTGTATTAATTTTGGTAATTAATAAAATTCTTTTTCTTTGAAATCCATCCGGATATCTTTGGGGTGGTAGAGGATTAGGGCCTAGGTGGGTTGAACCTCTTTAAATCAACGTGTGTTGTTTACATTCCGCACCTTTATCATTGTGTTTGAGCATTGGATTGCAAAAAGAGGGCGAAAAAGAAAAGATGGAGATAATCTATTCACCCCCCCTCTAGATTATCGTAGCCGCTTGGACTTACAAGTGGTATCAGAGCCAAACTCTTTGGCAAGCTCGTTTCACATCGCGAGTGAAGAGAAACGATCGTCGGCTACGAACGAAGCTCATCTATCCGGCACCTTCACCACCAAGCCACCACTATTTGATTCCAAAAATTTCACTTTTTGGAAAGAAAGAATGGAATGCTACTTACAAGGTTGCGGGTTCGACATTTGGAACACCGTCATAAACGGAGAATCCATTCCGATGAAAGATACATCACACACCTCAAAAGGCTTCAAAAAGCTCAATGATGAAGAGAAGAAAATCATCTCCTTAAACGGTAAAGCTCTCAATATTTTGTATTGTTCATTTACTAATTTAGAATATGAGCATATTGTAGGAATAAAATCGGCACATGAAGTATGGCAAAAATTAGAAGCCATCTATGGAGTATTTACAAATGAAAGAAGCCAAACAAAAGCATCTACTTCTCAAAGGGATACAAGTTCATATCTAAGGAACAAGCCTCTTACAACTTCCAATTATGAAGAAGTTGAATATTGTTTTATGGGCATCAATGAAGAAAATGAGGTATGTCTTAAACCCTCTACTTCCTATGATATTGTCATTCAAAATGATTATAGTGATTTGCAAAATGATTATGATGAACTTCAAAATGAATTCCAAAGCTTACTTGTTAAATACAAAAATTTGAAAAAGGAATTCAATGTTTTGAAAAATAATAAGGATAGTTTATTTACTTCCTATGAATCACTATCATGTGCTCACACCACCACACTTGACAAGGTTAGAAACCTTGAAAAAGATAATAGTACTCTTGTTGAGGATATAAATTGCTTGAAAAATGATTTATCTAAATCCAACTTGAAAGTACCGATAAAATGACCAAGATTGTTGATTGTTGAAACTAGAACTTGATCATAAGCCTAAGGATGTTAATCACATGAAAAAGAATCAAGTCTCTAAGCATGTTGGTCATTATGCTCCTAGAATTATTACATGTTTCTATTGCGGTAAAAGGGTCATACGGCTAATTTTTGTCAAGCTAGAAATAGCTCTAATTATCATTGGAGACCTAAAAGTCTCAAGACTAATCCCAAAGGACCCAAACACATGAGGGTACCACAAAATAATGTCATATTAGGTACCGTGAAATAATGATCGAAGAAAATTCATACCGCCAAGAAGACATCAAATGATCGTTTCATTTGATCAAAGTAGAGAAACTATTCTCAACAAAGCCAATTTCAAGAGGAGGATATAATCAAAATTGGGAAGAACATAATCCTTGGAAATGGCAAAGACATCATCAACAAGATGATTTTCAAAGAAGAAGAGACTATCAACAAAGGGAAGGTAACAAACCTTGGAAATGGAGTAATCAAAGAAGTCATTATCAACAAAGTGACTTCTCAAAGGGAAGATATCATCAAAAATGGGAACGACACAACTCATGGAAAGCAGCGTAATTGGTAAACCGTATCTCCCCATCTATATATGCATTTTATTTTAATTCTATACAAGTTTTCTTTTAATTATGTCTTAATTGCAAAATGAGTTTTCAAATATTTATTTTTAATGTAGGTCTTTTATATATTTGTGAGTCTCAATCTTTTTTTATAGAAGACCTTGCATGATTTTCTAAAAACTCTTGAGCATTTAATTAGACTTATGTGGCTTATTATCTCTTATGAAATCTTATGGCATAAGCTCTTTTTGATATCTCCTATTACTTGCCTACACTTGTGTTTTTGTGCAAATTTTGTCTAAGATTTGTGTAGGATACATATCTCATACTCATTGGCTTTTACGTCATCAAGTTCCTTAAACTATCGAGGTACGTTCACTCGTATTTTTCTTTGAACTCGATATTATGCTTATGCACATATCTTTCAAGATATTTCTTTTTAACCCCTTAAGTGCCCCTAAGTGATTTTGCAAATATTCTTAAAAAAAAAAAAGGCACTACTTGTTATGTCTCGATTTTCTCGATTATATGTTTTCCCAAAACCTATATTTGTTGGATATGACCCAATAATACTCTTTTTGCAAAGTTTTAAAACTTTTGGAGTGAAAAATCGTATTTTGGAAAACTCTGGGAAAAGAAAAATTGCACTGAGACGGTCAAAGCAGGGGCGACCGGTCGCCCTGCAGTCGACCGGTCGCCCCCTACCTCGATCGGTCGCCCAGGCCTATTTTACACATATAATCGATTCTGTCTTCAATTCTCAACAGACGAAAGAATTATCCCAAACCCTTATAGCAGCGTATATTCATCCCCTTCCCTCAAAATCTTCAATTCTTCATCATTTTTCACGATTCTTGTTGCTAATCTTCTTATTTTCACAAGAATCTTACATATATGGCTCCCCCAAAGAATTCCACCGGTCGAAATCCCATCTCCAAGCGTAGAAGGGGCGGAGAGGGTTCGTCAAGAAATCGGCAAGAGGAAGCCGAACAAAGGGATATTCGAGCCGCTCAAAGAAACGCGGCTCAAGAAGGTGATGATGTTCAAAATCCCATTCTCTCTCGGGCCCAAATTACCGAGCTACGCGGAACAATTTCGCTCCAAAATTGCCGTTGGACGAAAGGTAAAAAATCTTTTGTTACTCAAGCTCCTAATTCCCACAATGTTATTAATTTCATCAATAAGTATGTGGAATGGTATTATGAGGATTCGGGAATGGGAGGAAAATCTATTGCTCGGACTAAAATGTGTCGTTTTAGTTCATTTACAAATGTGTATCCTACTATTAGAGGATTTTTTGAGGAGCAAGGTTGGATGTATCTATGGGAGCATGCTTATGTTTCGTATGATGATGATATTATCCAACATTTTTATGCTAATATGTGGGTGCAATATGATAATGAAAGAAAGCCGATTGCCGTTAATTCGCTTGTAAAGGGTCGTCATTTTAGATGGACTCCCAATGATATTTGCCGGCTTTTACGTGTTAGAGAAGGTGGTTGGGATTATTTCTCTTGTGGGACTTGGAATGATGAAATGTTGGGGGTGTCAATGAAAGAAGTAAAGACGTATTTGGGAGTATGGCCAAAGTATTCTTTGTTGGCAATGACACTTGAGCATCGTATTTTGTCGGTCATTGTCTCATATTGCATTTGTGGTAAGTCGGGAAAGATGCCTAGCAACATGGATTACTTTTTGACTTATAAGATTGCTAGGAGGAACCACTTAACTTTGGTGCCATACTTATTCAATGTCTAATCGAGTCCATCACTCAAGGTAATAAGAAGTTGGTTATGGGAAATTGGATTTGTAAACTTCTTATTCAATCGGGACTTCGCCGTGAGTGTAACTCGGAAGTATTTCAAAATGACTTCGACATTGATAACATCTCCCAAATGGTCACGATCGCAAGAATATGGACATCCGACCAACCAAAATGGCCGAGGAAGAGGTCAAGAGTCCCCCGATCCTAATGACTACTTTGATGACGCCGAGGCCGCAAGATTGGCGGAAGAGGGCGAACCGAGCAATCCAGGAGGGTAATCTAGGTGCTCAACTGCCTAGGAGGTATACTCAAGCCGAATTTGATGAGATGAGGGCTTTTCATGAGACGAGGTATGCGGCTTTGGAGCAAAAGACCTCCAAAATGCAAAAGTCTATTGGCAAGTTAAAGAAATTCATCAAGGATTTTATTCCCGGATCTTGCTTCTCCTCGGATGAGGAATGATGTCCCCACCCCCTTTACTTTCTAGCATTTTCATTATTGATGCTTTGTATTTTCATGAACCTTTGTAAAACTAATTTGTACTAATGATATTTGCTTGTTTTCTTAAAAGGGTTAAAATTGCAAGTTGATAATGACTTGTGGATGATCATTATTTTGATGGAGTATTTGATGGTAAAAATACTCTTATATGGCATGGTTTGAATATTGGTATGAAGTACTTGATGGTAAAAGTGCTTGTCTTAATGCTTTGATCTTTATGCTTAGATGGATATGTTGGGGCATTTGATACATGTATTGTGTAAGGCATAACTTATTACTTGATAGATGTTCTAATTTTTGGCATTTGTAATGCCTTGATCATTCTTAGCTTATCTCAATTGGGTTGAACCCTTGAGAATCTCTTTGATTGAGCTTCTTATTTGATGAACAAATGTTGCATATGATCTTTTTGAGCTTTGGAATAAGGATTGATTGATGATATGAAAATTTTTTTTTTTGCTTGAAACCTTTACTAGGACTACATGCAACCTCTTTTATTTGTCACGCACACAAGGTGTTCGATGAAATGTCGCAATGAAACTTTCAACTTCTACATGATTCTCTTACCTCAAAATGTCTTAAAATCTTTTTGAAATCATGTTTTAGCTTACTAATGAGCTTATGGATCTTTTATGTTTCAATTCTCCCATTTTCCTTGGATTATTATGCTTTAATTGCTCAACGGTTATTAAACCGTCCCTTTGGCGCGCTTTGATATTATTGTATGGTGTTTTCACCATCCTAACATTCTTTTTGATGATTCCAAAGGGGGAGAAACAGGATATTGGCTCATTAGCTCAAAGAAGCTAATAAAAGCTTGTCATAAAAGCTATAAGCTATGGCTCATAAAAAGCCATAAGTTGTAATTTGTTTTTAGTCCAATTGTTGCTTGATGGACTTATTTAATTGTTTAATGATGTTTTGTGACAGGGGGAGCTTATAAGCTCTTGAACAAATTATAAAAGCTAAAGCTTTTAGCTTATGGAAAATTGTTTTTACATTATTCTTGATATGCTTGTTGATAGGGGGAGCTTGTGCTTATTATTGAAAAATATTTACTCCCTACTTGGTTGCTTTAATATTTTTGGAAATTTTGGTTGCTTCCAAACGGTCAAATGTTTTTACCGGAAAATCATTTCTAAAATCGCTCTCTTTGTTGGCGTAAAAATTGTTTTGGTTTGTAATCATCAAAAAGGGGGAGATTGTTTGATACATGTTTTTATCTTAATTTTGATGATTTTATTTTATCACCAAAACAATGTTTTTAAAGGTTGTCCAAATACTCTAAATGATTTAAAATGGTTTTAATATTTTTTAGGAGTATTTCCTCATGTTTATTTTTGATAATAATGGACAACACTTTTAATGATTTTATATCAATGGGTTTTTACTCTTATAACAAGATTTTCAAATGTTGTCTAAATACTCCTAATTGGTTTAAAATGTTTTTTATTGAATTTTCGGAGTATTTCTTGAGTTTTATTTTCGACTAAAATTGGACAACATTTAAATGTCTTTGTGGTCGACCAGTCGCCCTATAGGGCAACCCGTACACGAAGATGTTTTTAGAAACAGAAAATGAGACGGAAGTAAAAATAGGCGAGTCGGCCGGTAAATTCAATGGTCGGCCATGCACTGTATGTTTGGCATTGAAAGCGAGAACAAAATCTCTTCGTCTTTTTAATTAGGGGACCGGTTGAGGGGGTCGGCCGTGAAGCTATGTCGACGGCCGCCTGTTGAAATTTTCAAAGTGTTCTTATTTCTCTTATTTCGTGCGGTCGCCTGCTGTGTATTGACAAAGCAAAAATATGACCGTTTGAGACACATTTCCTTAAATTGTGGGATTGATTTCTATGATTATATTCTTGATTTTAATTGTATTTTCTTTGTAGATTTTCAATCCCCAAGAGGAGCCTATGCTTGATCAATCATCTCCTATAAATAGAGGAAGTTTTGGAGCAACCAAATAACAATTGAGATACAACACAACAAGATACACTTCAAGCAAATACTTGGTCTTTCATTGTTATTATTCTTGTTGTAAATTTGCCTAGCTTATCACTTTC
The DNA here is from genome assembly GCA_016081115.2 of Rehmannia glutinosa. Classification (NCBI taxonomy): domain Eukaryota; kingdom Viridiplantae; phylum Streptophyta; class Magnoliopsida; order Lamiales; family Orobanchaceae; genus Rehmannia; species Rehmannia glutinosa. Next base: position 59,892,596 of record CM071927.1, on the reverse strand, counting down.
ACATCCTTGAGGTCTAGGCTATTCTTGATTACACCTTGCACTCAAATTGTATTATTCATTATTGAGTTGTAATCTTGATTTTTGGTTATCATTCAAACACAAGAGATATCCTTGTGAGTGTTCTTGTGGTAAGAACACACTTGGATAATCTAGGTGATAGGTGAAGAAGATTGTGGTGATCTTCTTATTGAAGTGTTGAAGAATTTGGTATTCTTCAAGGTTGAAGATTGTGGTAATCTTCACAAGGTGCCGTTGAAGGAAGATTGTGGTAATCTTCAAAGGAGATTGTGGTAATCTCAAAGGTGGTGTTGAAGAAGAGTGTGGTGCTCTTCAAGGTGTTGTAAGTTGAATTTGTATTAATTTTGGTAATTAATAAAATTCTTTTTCTTTTTGAAATCCATCCCGGATATACTGGGGTGGTAGAGGATTAGGCCCTAGGTGGGTTGAACCTCTTTAAATCAACGCGTGTTGTTTACATTCCACACCTTTATCATTGTGTTTGAGCATTGGATTGCAAAAAGAGGGCGAAAAAGAAAAGATGGAGATAATCTATTCACCCCCCTCTAGATTATCGTAGCCGCTTGGACTTACAATTGTATGTATGTATCTTTGCTGTTTACTTGTTATTTAATATTTTTAAGTTTTGGCATCATCAAAAAGGGGGAAATTGTTGGGAATTTATTGTTTAGATTTTGATGAATGCCGTGTAAAACTTAGATTAGAATGTTGGCACCCCATTTTCCTTGTATTTTTCTTTGTAATAGATAGAGTGGATGAGATGAGTCAAGTCAAATCGATTATGCTGAAAATACAAGAAGTCAATGAAGAAGTGAAGTGAAGACTGTGAGGAACAGCGAGTATGGCGAAGATAGAAGATCAAGAACTCGATTGAAAGACGTAGCAAGTGAGGGCAGTGTGTGAAAAGTCGATTAAGTCAACTCAAGAGGCCAAGTCACAAGTTGAAGTGACAGGATGAGTCTTTCAATAATTGGAGCGATTTCAAGTCACCTGGGAAAAGGCATTTGCAAAGAGGAGTTAATCAAAAGAACCACATTGCCGAGAAGTCAAGAACATTACTTAAATAAGTAATACACCCATGTTGCCAAGTCTTGAAGTGCTCGGTCGAAGCGTGCAAAAGGAATAAACCAATGGGAAGCACCGCACCTCGTGTCGAACACGAAAAATTTGGACATTCATTTAATGAGGAAAGGTCTACATCTCAAGATCAAGACCAAGAAAAGACAAGCCAGCGAACACAAGTGACTTTTGAAAATTAGCCTATCTCTTCAACGGGCGATTTTTGAAAGTTCACTATAAAAGGCTGAGAATCTCATTGAGAAAAAGGTTACGAACCCGCGACGAGCAAGCATTATTCAATCAGAACCGCAAAATATTCTCAAGATATTCAAGCAAAATCCTGGCTTTAAATCTCGAAGGAAATCAATCCAACACAAAGTTGTGAAGGAAAGACAACTTCAAAGCTGTTGAAGAGGAAATTTTGAAAAATCAAAAGGGTCTACTTTCAAGGAGGATTGTAGGAAGGTTCAAGGTCGAACCAGTCTCAAGTTATTGGAGGGCTTCGTGATCAAATTCAAGAAGCTTGAGAGTGAGTGTGAAAGTAGCAATTTTGCCCTGTGAAGAAGGCGAGTCGGACGAGAAGCTTTTGTGTGACAAGGCATCTCGATCGAGTCAAGGAGCAAGTCGGCTCGTGATCAAGACTTATCTCTAGAGGCGATAACCACTTTGTAAATTGATTATTACTTAGTGGATTCCTCCAGGAGTTGGAGAAGAGAGGATTAGAAGAATTACCCCATCTTTGAACCTCTATAAAAATTATTTGTGTCATTTACATTTCAACATATTTACATTTACGCACATTCATCTTATATCTGTGATAATCCGCCATCTAAGCGATAAATAACTAAGTGCTAAAATCAAGTGTTAAAATAAAGTTAAATCAAATTCAAGGGTGTTAAGTCTTCCATTTGAAAAACTCATCACAACCAAGTTGAGGTTTAGACTAAGCAGTGAGTTATTCTATCAACAACTCTATCAGTCCGCATTGAGTGGCTAATGTATCTTTGATTAACTAACTTAGTTTGTCCTTGAGGACCTGGGTTGTGTATTAACTCTGTAATACTTTAAAAGGACTAAAATTGAAAAGTTGGTAAGGTTTATTCAACCCCCTTCTAAACCTTACTTACACCCCAGGACCTACACCCTCTTGAACAACGGACTAAAAGGGCAACAGTACATCTAATAGCCAACATAAAGTGGTGGCAACCAAGTTAGATGAGGGAGCAACCAAGTAAGTTCAAGAGGAAGAGGAAGTGAATCTTCAAGTGGGAGAGGCGAGCTAATAATGCTCTGCAAGAGGGGTTCTCCCAGGGAAGAGGCTACGGAGAAGGAAGGTTCCCAACCGACCCCATGAAGAAGTAATCAATCGGAAGACTTCTTTGAAGGAGTTTGAAGACTCATTGTTGAGTATTGAAGAAGTCGGTGACTTTCAACGAGTATCAAGTTTTAGAAGACTCTAAGCAAACTAATGCCATCTATGTCAAAGCAAAAGACCGAGAGCAGAGTTGAAGCTGAAGACTTTTCAGAAGACTTACAACTCAGAAGACTCAATAATCAGTCAAGTGGGTTAAAGCAGCTGAAGTCTTAAGTCAACTAAATAAGTTCCGTTGCACTAAGTCCAAGGAAGATTTTCATTGAAAAAGTCAAGGGCAGTGTTTGGCCATAAAGATGTTAGTAATTTAATGAAGGCAAAAGAGTCTTAACCAATAGAGGAATATTTGCAGACTACCATTTTTAGAGATATGCAGAAGGCAGAAGAAGGCAATGAAGGGTCAACATCAAGTTGTCCAACGGTGGGACTTGAATTTTTATATCTCTTCAATGGACAAAATTCAAATCTACGCTATAAAAAGTTGAGGAAAAATCAGAGAGAGATGCGACACAAGACCACAAGAAATAGAGCGGAAGTCGAAGCAAGAAAAAACAAGCGAGAAATCGAAAATTGAAATACTCTCTCAGCGTAAACTAAAAATCCTCAAGCTTCATTCAAGACACCTTATCTACACATTTGTGAAGATTAAGGCTATTACTCAATAGTTGAAGAGGAAATTTGTTAAAACAAGCGGGGTCTACATCGCCTTGAAGTGAAGGAGTGTAGTAAGGTTCTTGTCGAACCAAATACTAGAGTTTCAAGAGGGCTGTGAACAAGTCTTGCGTCACCAGTGAGCTGAAGTAACTAGAAGGAGTTTAGGGAAAAGCTGAATCTTGGCAGTGAGCTATGTGAACAAAGTTGTTGGGGTTGTTTGTAAACTTTGTATCTAAAGCACTTGATACTTAGTGGATTCCTCATGTAGTAGGAGAAGAGTGGATTAGACGAATTATCCCACCCTTGAACTACTATAAATACTTGTGTCATTTATATTTATGCACATTATATTTCTGTCATTCATATTGTTATTAACTTGCTTAAATAACTCTCTAAAAACACTAAGTGTTGATTGTTAAAACTCAAAAGGGTGTAAGACTTTCGCTGTTAGTAAAACAAAACTAATTTTGTAGAAGTTTTTATTTTTCAACTAAGTTACTCTATCAACAGCTCTGTCAAGAGATCAGTTGAGTGGTTAACTCTCCTACTGAATATCGACTGAACTGTCAGAATGACTTAATTGTTTTCTTAAACTTTGATTTGAAAAATTGTAAAACTGTAAATTCTATTCATCCCCCCATCATCCCCCCGCCCCTTCTAGACTTTACCTTGACACCTCTTTAGCTCTACAAGAAGCTAATATTTTTCAAAAGAAATACTAATACTTTTCGTAAAACTACTAATATCAATTTTGACTTTGAAATGTATATTTTTAGAGTAAAGCGATACTTTTTTAATGAAAAATGATACTTATGTATACATATGCGGGTAAATAATATCGTTTTATTACTTTGAAAATGTATACTTTTTAAAGTAAAAAGCGATATTTTAAGTCTAAAGTGATCTTATGTCACCGCCTAATATTACAAAAGCGATTACTCGCCACTAATGATATCTATGTCCTTTGCCAGAAAAATTAAAAATGCTTTATTTTCGAGTAAAAGTGATATTTTTGAGAAGAAATTAATATTTTTAATTATCACCACACTCACTGTAAGCTACATTGTAAAAATCCCGCTAGCTCCGATTAATCCTTTGCGCTAGGCCTCCTTGTCGCCTACGATTTTTTCCGATTGAGCGCCTAATCCCTTTAACCCGCTTAGGCTCACCAGCGCTAGTCTGATCTGCCGCTAGCGTTTTTACAACATTGCACTGTAAGCCAAAATATTTACAAAATGTCATCGATTTTTTGGGGTACATGAGTTATAGGGGATCTGTCTCACTAAATGCGACTCGTGAGATGGTCTTGTGTTGGGATTTTACCTTACTTAAATAACCTTTTACATAATGTTTTAAATACTTACCGACGATCAAATAGGCCAAGTCAAGTGTAAGCGGTTAAACGGCTCGACAGATTCAACCGCCGATTTTACTGATTTTAATAAAAAGTAATTATATTTTGAGTTATATTATATAAAACATTCATATAATATATTAATATAAAGAGAAGTTATATATGTGTGTGTGTGTGTGTGTTTCACATTATTGTTGTTATTATAAATCATTAGTATTTGTCTTTTTACAACTAAATTTTATGTAATACATTTTAAAATAATTTTTTTTATAAATAATCAACTTAAATAAATATAATATAGCTCAAATTTCAAACAATGACATAAATATATTGCATTAAGTTTATAATTTCAATTTTATTAAAACTAATGTGAAAAAAATGCAAAATAAAAATAGTAAAATCCGGTTTAGCCGGTTTATAGTCAATTAAGATCGGATTAACCACAAAATAGTTTTTAGGGACTTATTGTACCGAACTGACCATTGGTATTCGATATAACTAGTTCAACCGACCGTATTTAAAACAATGCTTTTACACATGAGCTTTGAACTGTTAGGCTAAAACTTAATGAACATTTCCTAAAAAAAGTTGTCACTCTAAAATCATTTTATTTGGAGATGTTTACTAAAATGTTTCATTAACAGGTAAAATATGTAACTCCAGGGTTGGTCTGGTGGCTAAAAAGTTGCAATTGCAACCCTGATACCTCAGATTCGATTCCTACTAAATGTAAAATCATCAAAGATGGTGCACCCATCTTTTTCTCGATAAGATTTTCTTTATGATACTCTTTTTTTCTTAGAAAGACTTGAGAAAGATGAAAGAAAATGCTCCAAGTGACGTGGCAGGCTGTGCTCCCACAAAAATGTACTGGACTATTATTATTTCTGAATTCCCTTCAACTTCAACTTGCAGCCTCAGGAAACTGCAAAATCTCCACACTTTTCTTTTTGATTTCTTGATAATATATGTGGATAAGATTGCCCCAGCAAGTGAATTGCCACTACATTACAATACGAAACTGTCTTACGTGCATATTCCTACTCCTGCAGTCCATGCAAATTTTCTCTTCTCCTCCTCAGGTACTAAATTATTTCTCTTCCCCTCGCTGGCTTTAATCTGTGCGTGTGTTTCTGCACGTATGAAAATAAAAAACTGCCTTGTGGGTTTTTCTTTCTCTGTGTTGTTTGTTCACTTTCTTTCTTGTATTTCTTGTTCATATGGTGGACTCCTGCAGTATTGTTAATTTTTGGGTTTCTGTCCATTAATGTATAGTCATTGCTTTGTTTAAATTTGCTTAAAATCAAGCTTTTCATTTGCATTATTAGAATCCCTTTTTCCAGCAGAAACCAAATTTTTCTGGTTTTATTTGATAGATGTTGTTCGCTTATGATATAGGTTTCTAATTGCAAGCTTAATTGTCCATCTGAATCTTATCCAATCACGATTTTTGCATATGATAAATGCAATCTACTATTAGGCTTGTCCCTGGTGCTATGATATTTTTGATTCTTGATGCTGGATATCTGCTTATGTTCCTATACTTTGCAAATTATTAGGCATATCTTGGTCTAGGTGACCACGGGGACTTGGATGTAGAAGCAAACACTTTATATCTGAAGATACGTTTTAGCTGATATACGATGATCGTGATGATCGTTACTCTTCTTATGCCCAGATAATTTGCACGTTTTTCGTTGATATGAATTCTCAGGATAATCCACATTTTGGAAGATTCAATTTGAGATTATCCTAGAGGATCTGAGTTTTCGTTCAGTATCAAAAGATTTTATTTTGACTTTCTTGACTTTTTAGGATGAATTTCATTAAGGGTCCATTTGGGTGGAGGGATTTGAAATTCTAAGGGATTTCAAATGAATGGATTTCAAACTTTTAGAATTTGAAATCCACCTCTTGTTTGGATGATGTGGTTGTGGATTTGTGTAGGGATTTCAAATTCATCGTAAATTTTGATAAAATAATTTAAAAGCTCTATTTATTTTCTTAATTGACATTTAATAAATAAAAATAAAAGATATAATATTATTATTTTATAAATAATTATAATTTTACACACTAATAAAAATATGAAATATATAACATTTATTATGTGTGTATATGTGTGTGTGTAAGTGAAGATAGTGCGATGTGAATATGTGAGGAGAGTATGCATGAGTGTGTGTCACTTGTGCGAGTGTGTGTAAGTGTATGCAGTGTGTGTAAATGTGTGAAGTGTGTGTAAAGTGTTTATAAATATGTGCAGTGTGTGTAGCATGTGTAAATGTGTGCAGTGTGTGTACATGTGTGTAGTGTGTGCAATGTGTGTAAGTGTGTGTAAATGTGTGCAGTGTGTGTGTAAGTGTGTGTAGTGTGTGTAAATTGCTAGTGAGCATAAAGAGATAAAAAAAGAATGGATTTCAAATGACTAAGTTTTGGGAGGGATTTAAAATCCTTTGAAAATGAACTAAAACTTAAAACTTAAAGATGGATTTGAAATCCATTGATTTGGATATATATGCCAAACAAGGGTGTAGGGGTGTTCATCGAATCGAATTCCGAATTCTTCGACTTCCTCGAATCGAATTTAATCGAATGAAAATTTTAAACCTCAATTCGAAATTCGATCCTAATTCGATTAATTCGAATCGAATTTAAACGAATTGGATTTCTCGATTTTTGAATCGAATTCGAGTCAATCCAAAAATCCAAATTTTGCGATAAAGTGAATAAGGTTTGGATTCATAACATAATATTTTTGGGCTATACCCAATAAAATTCCAGATTTTATTTTTTCAAAATTACAAATTATCGACTAACCGTTTTTCATTGTTTAATTTAACTAAAGACTATCATAAATTCATAACGAACTCCCTTATATAAATTTAATAAATTATTTTGTGCCAATTTTATACCAGCACTAGTTACTTGATAAAAAAACTTTTATACTCAAGTATGAGATATCAAATTGACAAAGTGTATGTGTGTAGATAAAGAGATATAGTGTGTGTTATCATATAATTTATTGTTTTAATATGATCTGAAGAAAAATATATGTAATATAGTGTACAAATGTATAATATATAATGCATATTGTAATAAGAATTTAAAACAAAGGAAAAAAGTCAAAGACTATATTGTATAAATGTATAATGTATGTTGTATAGTGTATGTACACAAGTTTTGTACTTTCCATACAATGGGCATAGCTGGTGGAATATTCTTATAGATTATTTCACCATATGCCCTCCACGTGATTGAAGAAGAAGCGAAATATATTTGACCTAAAATATATTTTTTAGCACAAAAAATGATTATTTGAATATGGTCTAAATATAAAATTTTGAATTAAAATGTAAAATGTATTTCATATACTATTAAGTATAACTATTTCTAACAAAAACTAAAAAAACAAGAAGGAAAAAGCATATATTTATAATTTTATATTTTCATTTAAAACATTATTATTTTATTCATTTATATATATTAGAAATGCATGTGCATAATTTACATATATACAATAAATAATTATGTATAGTGTGAAATATATACATATAAATTTTGAATTGAAATCTGAATTGAATTAAAATAAGAATTTGAATTGTAATCGAATTAGAATCGAAATACGGTTGAATTTAGTCAATTTCACCTCGAATTAGGATTTTCGAATAGAATTCGAAAAAAAAAAAACCTCAAGTCGTTATTCGATTCAAATATTCATATTCGAAATTGAGTTGATTCGAAATTCGATTCGAAATTCAAAAAATCCTAATCGAAACTAAAATTCGAATTCGAACCAAATCAATTTGAATCCATTCGAAAAATAAACACCCCTACAAGGGTGTGGATTTGGATATATATGCCAAAAAGATTACTCTTCTTGAAATTTCTTAATTGAGTGATGGTTGGTTTTCTTAGCAGGATATCTCCAGAATGAAACCACTGCGCCCATTTTCTTAGGTCTTGTTGAAGTCATTATGAAGATTTGGGATATGGATATGTAGAGGCTACTAGTCTGCAAATCAGCAGCCAGATAAGGTTTGCGTATTCTTTCAAGAATCCGTAAGAAATATGGGAGACTGTAGTAGAGAAAAGACCAACTCAATATCAGTAGGAAACCAGCAGAATGGGGCCATGATGAGCAGCTCGAAAGTTCAAGCAACAAAAACAGCGGTACAACGAATTCATTTGGCGCGTAGAAAAACATTGTTGTTTTTCAGGTTTAGTAAGCTTGAAAATGTGTTGGTCTTATGTATGGTTGGGTGAGTCAAATCGATAAATATTTCCTTCCATTGCTGGAGCATCAATGATAAATTCAGTGTTTTGGTCTTATAATACCTTTAGACAGGCCTGGTGAGAATTTGAATTGATGCTTCAAATTCAAACTCAAAGCTTTCAAATTCAAATTTGTTATTGGAACAAGGAAAAAGTAGTTAAGCTCTAACCCAACTGGTTTTTGTTCCAATTGGTGCGAAATTTAATAACTCAGTCAGCATTTTGGCCTGAGATGGTCCTTACATTAGATCTCGATCGACAGCCATGGAATTAAGTTTAGAATCACTTATGTTTACTGCTTTCTTGATTCTTCCCAAGCTAATCATACCCTTGCCATAGCTGGAAATATAAATAATGCGGTGGAAGTTCTGTTTAAAAACAAAATGCCTCCGTTCGTTTTATTTCTGAAACATTATATAGTGATTTAAATTACACTCATAAAAATTGGATTATCTAGATATCATTGTTTCTTGAATGTCCTTTCTGGAGTCTGAAACTATTGCATCACATCCATATGGAATGAAAGATTCTTATAATTTGAAAGTTGTGCAGCTTTCAAAGAAATCTTTCTATGTTGAATTATATCGCAATGGAATAACTTTGTCATAATTCTGGAATTCCTTACATGTAACCTGGCACAATAGTCTGCTGAATTTTTACTTATCTTCAAATGCAAACTGCTTCAGCTGCTAATCTTCTGTAAAATAGAATCTTATTCACTTTTAATGCACAGGGTGCATGACCTTTCTATATTACAGCTTCATTAGTCATCTCTTTTTTTCAGTCACAAACTCTATACAAAACTTATCTGAAGTCAAAGTTTTCACTATATCAATCTTGATCAATACATTTTTTGTATATTAGCTTGTTTTGGAAAATGTGACATGTTTTGATATTTCATCCAGTATGTATTGTTTGTTCAGGAGTCACACATACAAGAGAAGCAAATACGTTCTTTTTCAGCCTCATTAAATCCTCAAAACGAATTCTCCTGCTCTATATGCTTGAGCAATAATAGTTGCCATACAGTTCGCTCAAGAACCAAGTTGATGAATATTCTAATACGGAGGAAGACCTCGTGAAGTGCATTTCATTTTTAAGGCTTTAACTGAAGAAGGACACAGGCCAACTCTCGTTACATACACTACTGTTTTGGCTGCTCTGACACTCCAGAAACGTTTCAAGTCCATTCCTTCTCTCCTCTCGAAGGTGGAACAGAATGGACTTCAACCTGATTCAATATTCTTTAATGCAATGATCAATGCTTTCTCTGAATCTGGAAATATGAAAGAGGCAATGAAGATATTCCAGAAAATGCGAGAGAAAGGGTGCAAGCTAACAACTAGCACCTTTAACACATTAATTAAAGGATTTGGAATCTTAGGTAAGCCTGACGAATCTCTGAAACTATTGGATATCATGTTACAAGAAGATGTGAAGCCCAATGACAGGACGTACAATATTATTGTTCGAGCTTGGTGTAACAAGGGTGATATTGAAGAAGCATGGACTGTAGTGTATAGAATGATTTCAGCTGGAGTTAAACCTGATGTTGTGACATATAACACAATTGCAAAGGCCTATGCTCGAGAAGGGGAAACTAGCAGAGCTGAAGGTATGATATTTCAGATGCAAAATGAAAAGGTGGAACCGAATGTGCGCACTTGTGGTATTATTGTAAATGGTTACTGCAAAGAAGGAAACATGACAGATGCATTGAGATTTTTGTATAGAATGAAGGATCTCGGAGTGCATCCAAATCTTGTCGTATTCAACTCCCTTATAAAAGGATTTCTGGACATTACTGACCCTGATGGGGTTGACGAGGTAAACTTATTTCGATGTTGACCTGATTAACATTTCTTAATCTAATCGTTCTCCTTAGGAAACATTTGCATGATCACTCAATCCTTGTGCAAGGAACATGAAGTTCTTCATGAGGTCTTTCTTCAACTGTTTACATATACGAAGTACACATGTCTGAAATGTTTTGTTGGATTATATACACTTTGCAAAAAGTAAAAATAAAGGAAGCAGATGAGTGGTGTCAATTTAATCTCAACTCTGTAGTTTAAGCAAAGAATTTTCTATGTTCTGTTTGATTGCCATTGAGGACCATATTAACTTGCATTTGAACACCAATAAATTTTACGAGTCATGAGATTTGTGCCTGAGTATAGTTTAATTGGCTAACAAGTTATTGCAATTTCGTGATCCAGGTTGGTGGTTAGAGGTGTGATAGGGTATTTTCATGATAATGACGTGTAGGCGGATCTAATCCTAATATACTACTCGAGTAGGCTAGGCTATTGTTTTGGAATATCAGTATGAATGAGTACTGCATAATGCTTTCTATCTCTTGGACAGATCGCTTTCAGTTCTTATTTTCCACCCAATATGAATTGCATAAGCTTCATTAAAAAATTAATATACTTGCTTCACTTCTTAGTTTAGAAGAGGGGAAAGTTCTGACCCTGGCAAAAGGATTTTAGAATGATTTCTATAACTGCCCCTCGCATTTTGCTTCAGGCAAGATCTCCCAGTTCATCCGCATTTTGGTTTTATCTTTTCCAGGCACCCTTCAATATTCCTTGTACGCCTTACCATGAAAGCATTTAATATCGAGAGCAACTTGAATTTTAAATTCCTCCTGATTGTGACCAAAGGTTGCTATGTTTTCATTTTTCTGCATAAGGGGGAATGGAATATTAGGATGAGAACAGCATTGCTTTAGAATGTTGTTCAAACTTGTATAGGGATTATATATATGTCCATTATCACAGCTAAAGTGAGGTGCCTGCATTTTGGGTTGATGCTTCAATGGGGTTCAAAACTTAAACTGGGAGGCTTGTTGGGTATCTCACATCTCGTTGCTGCATATGTTGTCCTCAGTTCTACTTTTTGTGGTTCTCTGTTAGCAAACTGATTGAGCTTGTTTTATATTGCATCTTTTAACTATTATGAGCTTATTTACCTACATTGTTTGTTTTGATTTCTGCTGACACTAAAGTAGTCTGTAAGCCGTGGCCCATTTAGCTGCTTTTGGGCTCTCGGTAAATCTGACCTTCAAGATCTTGCCAAATTTAATTTAAACTACGAGTCTAAATAGCAGCCAGGACAGTTCAATCACGAGGAAAGGTGTTGAGAAATAGAAATACTATCTCACATTGCACTATAAAAATTAGGGATAATTATAATAAACCTATCCCTGCGATTTGGGGTAATTACAAAAAAAAAAAAAAAAAAAAAGCAAAAAGGTTTTTGAAAAATACAAAAATTCCCTTGAGGTTTAATTCTGTATTATACTTTGCCCCATTCACAAGCAAAAACATTTCAAACACCTCCCTTTCCAATTGTAAAAATATTACAATTACCTCCTTACATTTAGGACAGAATCAAACCTTGATTTGTTCTGTAATTTTGAAAACGTCTCTGGGTTATTTTGTAATTACCCCAAACCTCGTGGGTAGGTTTCGTAATTATCCCTAAAAACTAAGCTTGTGAAATATTTGTGACTCCTTGAGGCTTCTCTATCTGTCTAACCCTATCTTTTGGTTAAAGACACACACCTTTCCTTTTACAATTTACTTCTGTGAAGTTCTGTGAACATGTTCTTATATATTTGTGCAGACACTGACGTTGATGGAAGATTTTGGGGTAAAACCTGATGTAGTAACATTCAGCACCATCATGGATGCTTGGAGTTCTATTGGACTCATGGACAAGTGCCAAGAAATATTTGATGACATGGCTAAGGCTGGTATAGAACCAGACATCCATGCATTCAGCATTCTTGCAAAAGGATATGTGCGTGCTGGAGAACCTGAAAAAGCTGAGGGAGTCTTGAAACTCATGGTCAAATCGGGAGTTTATCCTAACGTGGTAATATTCACTACAATCATCAGTGGATGGTGTAGTGCGGGAAAATGGAATATGCTCTTAGAATTTATAGAAAGATGTGTGAAATGGATGTATCCCCAAATTTGAAGACTTCGATACTCTTATATGGGGATATGGAGAAGCAAAACAGCCATGGAAAGCAGAAGAGTTTCTTGAAGTTATGGGGAAGAACGGTATTCATCCTCAGGAGAAAACTAGACAGCTCGTAGCCGATGCATGGCGAGCTATTGGATTTTCAGTGAAGCCAAGAGAATTGTAAATGGGTTCGAAGTGGATAAGATTGTTGCGTCAAATGGTAGCAAGTATGAGATCCCTCGAGATAATGTGGGAAACCTTCATCAGAAGGAGAAACAGAATGGTGGGTATTAGAGTCTTATAAAGCATCAGAATAGGACAACCGGAAAAAGTCATATTATGCTGAAAACATCAAAAACTTCTTCTAGATGTCTTACTACTGTGGCTAAATCCATTTTCCTTTCAAATACTACTTGTGGGTTCAAAGGAAAAACACCTGTGGTATGGGAGATACAGTTTCATGCCCTGGAAAGAAATTATGGGTACATGAGTTCGTTTAAATTAATGTTTTAAAAAGGCCAAAGATTTCTTGAATGTCAACACATGATTCTTGAGCTTAAGATGCATTGCAGGATTGCAGAAGTAAAGTTACCATTATATTGAGATCAATCAAGAAAATTGCTCAAGTACCATTAACTTTGTCATTGATGTCCTTTGAGTTGAAATGATTGGTTCTCTATATTATTTGTTCTTACCTGATCTTGTTCCTATTCTACAGAAACTGTATATCAGTTGGAGTATGCAGCTGTTTCCAGCAAATAATTTATTCAAGTATAATCATATTTGAATGACGTTACCATAATTTATGCTTCTAATTACTAAACTTTTGGAAAGTCGGAATTTTGAGTTTCCTATGCTTGAAGATGATGTGTTGTTAGTTGTTACATGCATCCAGAGGCAAATTCTGCAGGCAGGTACATGCATGCCATGCATCAATGCAGTCTATGCAGACAGAAAGAAAGGGGTTGCTGAATAAGAACTGTCTTTTGTGTCCAAAATTGTATATTTGGCTGTGTTCTTGCAAATAGAAAAAGTCATCCTCCACCCTCGGAAATGCAGATAGCAGCATGTGAGGTTCCTGGAGTTAAGTGAGTTTGCTACTACTGCTGATCGAGTGATTCTTGTCTACTCAAGAGCTGTTGACACAATTATTTTCTTGGTAAGAAACATGCGTCGCATACGTGATCGCATGAATTTACTTAAATAATTATATTATTTGATAATTTTATCAATTAATATTTAAATATTAAAAGTGATTTATAATTAAATAAATATTAATTAAATTTAAATATTACAAAGTATTTAACATATTTTTCTTTACTTTAAGTATAGATTGATATGAATTGTTGAATAATTATTTTCAAAAACTCAATCCAACAAAAAATTTAAAATTAGTTAACAACAATATAAGTTCTATATTAGCTTACAATTTTTTGAATGAATGCGAAATATTATAAAAATGAAAATAGAGTTGTCACGATCACAGTGATCAGAGTAACCAAATATAAGCACGGAAATAATGTCAAAAGCGAAAGGTTCACGGAAAATGTCAAGAACAAAATGGTCACATGCCCGGCCGTATGGTGAATGGTTGGGGCGCCATTAAAAGCCTTCAAGGTAAAACCCACCCTTGTGGGAAAAACCACTTGAAAAGGAAAAAAGTTGTTAGGAAAGAAAGGCGTCCAAAAAATAGGAAAAAGAAACACGGAAGCAATAACACTAAGTAACAAACCTATAGTTGGATTGGCCAACATAGTCATCGGTAAGATAGTGTACAAGCTCGTAGGCGGGACGCCCTTGTATGTGCCGTACTCGTCTTCATGCTCGGCATATGCAACCCGATTGCCTTCCGAAAAATATGTGAAACAACGAAATCCATGTGCGAGAAGATGAAGTATGTGGCGCCTTTTTGCTTAAGTGACGCCGAGGAACCCCTGTGGATCTCTTAAAAGCGCAACTCCACCAGCACGCCATCAACTCAGCCTCATAAGCAAAACCTAAACCACAACTTTCCACTAAGTAGCCACGAAAAAGCCTCTGCGGGTTTCTAAATACCGGGCCGTGAGGCGCCGGCGCTCCCACCAGCCCGGCTGCCGTCAGTGTTGACTTTGATCGGCCCCAGAGGTTCTTGCCAAGTGTGACACCTGACCTTCGAGGGCTGTCTTGGCGCCGGAACACGAAGTGCGAGGAGAATGAAAAGGTCTCATTGATCATTATGCATGCAACCATGGTCTACAGGAGGAAGACTCCGAATCATGACAAAGCGTAGGATGGCCGCCTATTGTCGGTGTTTGTCATTGAAGGTCAATCATTTACGATTTGCTATATGAGCAAATCGGATAACAACGCAACTTTGCCATAAGCAGGCCACATTTTTGCTCACTAAAATGAAAACTCATTAACCGCACCGGAATTCATTGAAGATATAAGCTCTAAAATAATGGATATCAAAAGATTCAAAATCGGCTGCGGAGGCCTGCAAAAACTACGTGAGACAAACAAATGGTCAATGGATTCAGCGTTAGCACAACAAAGACGCCAAACCAGGGGCTGTGAAGGAACCTGCGATCGAGAACATCGATTCCGCAAGTCAATTATGGATGGCGCGCCAAGCCATGTCGAATGTCTTTACGGAATGTGAGGTGACCAAATCCGGGAACCCCATTGAACCGCGGGGAGTGAGGGCGCAAATAGGTGTGGCCGAGCCAGTGATACTCCCATCATCGAGAATGTAGCCAAGCCGGCGTATCGGCAATCTTAGGAGCGATGGGGACTCTAACAATATCCCGGACCATATCAAATATGCACCGATGAGCGAGAATGTGAAGTGCCAAGTCGTCATAAAAGTAATCGAAATGCGATGCGAAATAAATGCTGTACTCTGCGGAATTCGATCCCTATCGGCAATGGTGTAACTTGACCAATTGTCGGCCATAATAAAATGCCGATTGCATTCGAGGATCCAGCGGAAATCCTCAAGAATCCCGAGATCTCAGGCGAATCCTCCCGGATGGAAGAGGTGATGAGCAGCGTGGAGATCCATCAAAAGTCAAAAAGCGCTTTACGAGGGTGTATGCGTAAACCAAGGAGTTTGATGTCGTAATCTTCAACCCATTTTCATAAGGAAAGCATTATTGGCGACAACGATGGAGTGGGCGCCAAGCCTCCTTCCGCCAGGAGCATACGCAAGCAACGACTCGATTAACCACAGCGACCGCTTTAGAGTTCACATTTCGATCCGAGATGAAAGTACGCATGGCTTATCCATTTGCGTAACAATGTTCTAGACACATGTAAACTATCATCGTATGCACAAAAGAACTTGTAATCACGAATTCACCAAACAAATGCGCCAACAATATAAGTCCTTTCCACCTTACGAACTTGAAAATAATCTTTCGAAAACAGGTTTAAATCGGCCACTTTAGGCGCACCACTTGAAGATGGGGGGCACCTAGATAGACCCGTAGGAAGCGCCCTATGCATTCTGTCAGAATCGTCGAATACATCCTCGCTTATGATTAGAAACCCATTGCCCAAAATAAGCTTTAGATTTGTTAGGATTGAAAATCTAACGAGATGTCAGCGTAAAGATTGAGCATCCCGAATAATGATCGTGCATTGCTCGTGGAGGCCCCACACATAATCTGATATCATCTGCATACATAATAGGCGAGGGGAAAACCACGCTTGGCGCAGGAAGGTCAAGGCGATTTACGTGAAGCGAAATCTCCTCAACCGATCTACTGAGAAATTTCGCGATGCAAAAGAAGCGGTGATAACGGATCCCCTGTCTAACCCCGAAAGCAAGAGAAGTAACCCGTGGCGACCCGTTAAAGATGAAAGTGCGGAAGATTGAAGAATAATCTCAATCCGTGAACAAACACCCGAAGAGAAACCAAGCGGCGTAAAACATGAATCGAAAACCGAGTTAACCATATCAAATGCCTTGCGGATATCAATCTTTAAAATCATATTGGCATCATTCTAACCCGCAAAATATTGAACCCTTCCAAACAAAGCAATACATTCGTGAATGCTTTTGCCCAGGGATAAATCGGCGGGTAGGAGACAAGAAGAAATGATAGAGCCCAGAGCGAGGCCGCCAAAACCTTGGTGATAATCTTAAAAGAAAATTGCTCATCACGATATTTAAAGTCCTCCACCGCATTAGCCTCTTAGTCTTTGGGATGAGTGCCATAAAGCGGCATTCAATCACCTTCGGAAAGGCAAGTGATGAAAAAGTAATGGGATCTGCCACCACCTCATACGAAACAACGTCCCAAAAGTGTTGATAGAATCTCTCATTGCAAATGCGGGCGGGGCCTTATCAAGCCCGTATCAAGCGCCGCTTCTTCAACCTCGGACTCAGAAGAATAGCGTCAAAAACGCATTATCAGCCGTCTTGTAGGGAGATAAGGCAGTCGACAAAGTGTAATCCGAAATTTGGTTTGTCCATGCGTGAAAAGGTCCGTATAGAAAGAAATAATATGATTCCCAAGAACCACGGATCATCGTGTAACTACCATCAACCATCAAACCCGGTATCCTAAGCGTCCATTTTGAATGCGGCGGCGATGGAAAAATGCCGTGTTGCGGTCCCCATCCTTTAACCAAGCGAGCGGGCTTTACGTAGAAGAAAATCGGATTTGCATAAGCATATGTCGACAGTGGCGCTCTGCGCCTCAAACTCCATATCTGCGTGCCTCGGTGAAACCAGCGGATTCAATATCCGCTTGAATCGGCGGACCCTTTCCATCAATAATCCACCTGCCGATTAACATCCCCAAATACTTCTTATATTCCAAACCAGTAAATCGTCGACACAACCTTTTGAGTTTCCACATGACGCGTTGCAATAGATTGGACGCAGCGCGCGGGCGCCAAGAAGCGATCCACAATATTGCGAAAAGAATCATGATGAATCCACATGCGCGAAAGCGAAAAAAAGAGCGGACTTTTGCTAGTGGAAGAAGAACAAGAAACCAAAAATATGATGGTGATCGGATCAATGTGCGGAAGAACTAAGCCCTTAAAAACTTGCCCAAAAAGAGAAAAATTGACTAGTTGCTAGGGCTCGATCCAACTTAGCCTGAAGGAGAGTTAGAGGCCTTCGGGGGAGCACCAAGTAAATGAATTCCCGTAGTCGGCACCGCAAATAATCCTGCATCCTCCAAGAAGTCCTGAAGTCGACAAGAAGCACTGGGATAAGTACCACCGCCGGAGCGCTCATGATGTCCCAACACAACATTGAATCCCCAATGAGCAGCGGTCAGTAAGACCCAAATTCCTCGGATCAATCAAAGGGCACGACGAGCAACATGATCACCTGAGCCATGAGCAAAATGACATGGAAAACCATAGAACCAAATTGAACTTGCAAAATAAGACATTGAGAAAAGAAGACCAAACCTGGTTTTGGTGAAATACTCGCATCGCAAAGGAGGACGAATATCCGCGCCCGATTCGCTCGGACACTCTGACAACCGAACACGAGACCCAAGCTACTCGGTAAGAATCCGAAATGGATGAGATGTCCACATAGGATTTCGCGAATGGGTAAAATAGAAGGTTTATGTTTTTGACACAAAGCCTTAAGAACATTACGAGATGCAATGTTCCCAATCCTCAGGATATTCCGAGAAGATGCAATTCATTGAGACGGCGGGGAGGTGGCGCCCGTTTTGATAGTAATGTCGTGGGTGGGCGGCGGTCCCGACGTAACACTGCGGAGAATCCCTAGATTTGCTTGAGTCCTAAGGAGGCGTCCCCTGGCGGGTAAGGCTGCAGAATAGTTTTGAAAGGATCTTGAACCATAATAGGCAAAATGGCGGAGGCGTGCATAGGTGTTTGATATGTGTGGGAGATGACTCCTCACCGGATAATCGGCGGAAATGCAGCGGATTCGATCCCTGGGAGTCCCTTTGAACTAAGAGCGCAAAGGTGTTACCAAGGTGGATATCCAGAAGAGCAAGTGACTATTGCGCGGGTAGGAGATCTACACGCATAACAACCCGTATTCCCAATGATGCATCAACGGCCTCGCCCTTGTCCCTCTTGCACGGACGATAAACTTTACGTACCCTAGGCGACCTCGGCCCAGATCAATTAAGACAGCGGCGCCGGAACGCCCGATCAAGAGATGGGCGTCGTTCGGGCCGGAATTACCCCGCATTATTAAGGCGGCAAGAAGGCGCCGAATGTCCCGTAACGCTACACCTTGAACAAAAACGGTAGTTTTCATAACGGCCGGCACGGAGGAGCGGTGACCAATCGTTCCACCATGATGTGGTTCTCCAACGGCTTTGAGATCGATATCCACAGAACCCGAACGAAATGACCCGAAAAGAACCATTCGGCGAACATTGATCAATTTGTAGGGGGTTTCCAGACACCAGCAATCCCTAGAATGGTATTGGGATCCGTATTCCAAATCGAGCTAAAAATGTGAACCTAAACGGCGACCTTTGAAGTTTGCACATTGTAAGGGTTAAAATCCGGCACCCATGGAGATAGGCGAATAGTCCGGGTTAAGAAACTAGTTGGTGCGTTGTAGAGCTCGTGATCGATCCTGCGCATCAATATTTTATTTCATTTTTATGGCTAGAAAAGTATTTTCTTCTTAACTAATCTTTGAATTCTTTTAGCATTGGATTCATTATACATAATAAGACAAGAAATTTGGCTTATAATTCATAAGCCAATAATTAATAAATCACAAGTTATCAAATTAATTAAAAAACTAATTAATTAACTTTTATACCAAATATCCAGCATAATGTCATCATTTTATTTGTTATGTTATTCAATTAAAAAAATAAAGGTTAATCAAATTCTTATACTTCTTGTGATTACTTCTTTATTCTCTCTCAGTTCTTTGATTAAAGAAATTAAAAAATAAAATTATAATATAATATATATGAAAAAAAACTTGTTCCATATATTATTTTAATTCTAGTAACAAAGTCAATATTTTATCATAACACTTAAACTTAAAGTTTACAGTCTTCATGTTTCCGCTGTCTTATAAATAATAAACATTAACCTAACATATAAGTTAATCCATTATTTTCATTGAGAGTTAGGTATTAATAAAACTATAAAAAATGATAAGTCAAAATCTGAGTTTTGAAACTCTATTCAATTGCACACAGAATAACTCCACTTAATAAATAATAAAACCAAAGATAATTTTATGAAAGAAAAATAAGCTAACAATTTTCATGTGTCAGTCTTTAATAATTAAATATAATACTAATTAATTTTTATGTTTGAAAATTATTGTAAACGCTTAAGGTTTTAAAAGTTGTATAATAAACTAAAAACTAATTTAGTTTTTTTAAATTTCATAAAGTTTTAGAAAGATACGTTATGCTATTAGAGTTTGTATTTGCAACTGAATTTGGCTATTTTGGTCAATATTAAAATTTACATAGTTAGTGAATTTTGTAAGATGTATAGTCAAGAAAATAGCAATTATTCTTAGTGTACTAAAACTAATCTATATTTGTTCGAAAAGAATGTACATTTAAAATTGATCTCTTTTAATCTCGTTTACAAAATTATATTATTTATAATAAAATAATTATCAATCCATTTTTAGTCCCACTATTGCGAAAAAAGGTATATAGTACTTTAATCATTATTTGAAGTTTTTATTGAATTTTGATCAAATAAGAAATATAGTTACCAAAAATTTAGATATCAAGTTGTAAAAAACCCTTAACTATTCTCTTATGTCTCCTTATGCCCAGGAGAATTCATATTATGTAGCATTAATCATGGTCACTTCACTCTAATTTATTTTTGTATGGTTTAGACAAGTAATTTGATACATAAATAGTATTTGGCTTTGACACACACATTTGTTTTTAACTATTTACTTTTATTCTTTCAAATTTTTATAATATATTTCATTTGGTTTAATCTCGAACTATATATATATATATATATATATATATATATATATATATATATATATATATATGGGGAATCAACCCTAATATTATTTTGGCCGATCTCAACTCATTAATGTCAAATATAACCATTTATTTTAAAAAAATATTTTATTCTTAGTTTTCACTTTAATATGTTGTAATTATTTAATTTACTTAGTTTGTTATGAATGTTATATTTGTATTTGAATTAACATACAATTTAATATATATATTAATTTGTCAACAAATGTTAACTTTGTATATGTTAAATGGGTTTTTTTTTTTCTTTTTCGTTTGCATATCACATATGATATTTTAGACTTCATCGATTTTAGCTTATGTTTCACTCTTTCACATCATCTCATTAAAATTTAATTATTTTTGTACATGTTTTATTATAAATATATATCATCTGATATTTTAAACTAATAACTTTTTAAGGGTGTAATTTTCAAACGACGTTTCATGTTTTATCACAAATGTCAATCTAATACATATGGATTCTTTTTATTAAGTTTTCTTTTGATTTTTTATATAAATAATATTTATACATAATTTTAATATTTTTTACACTTGCTCTTTTATTTTATAGGAAATAAAAAATAATTAAAAGATTGAAATCATGACATATTCAAAAAAATAAATTAGAAACTAAAATATATAGTGTAAGATATAAAAAATTAAATAAAAGTCATATTAACACATATAGTTAGAATTTAAAAGGTAAATTTTTTGTTGCGCGACAAATTTGTTTTGGTTCTTATTCTCTTTTTTTATGTTAATCTCATTCTTTTTTATTTTATAATTTTTTTATTTTTCGATATGGCTAATTAAAAACAAAATATGGTTGAGATTTAAATAATAATAAAATAAGAAACTCTTTTTGTTTTCAATATTATTATTTAACAACCATAATTAAAATTAATTTTTAAATTACATATTACTAATTGAGGGAGTTTTCCGACCATGGAGAAATTATGTATTTTCTCTAATTTTTATGTAATATCAAAACCACAAAAATATTTTTATTTTATTCTTTCTAATCATATCTATTGTATTTTGATATGTTTCTTATAAATATAATAGACATATTTAATAATTGAAAATATTCAAAAGAATATAAGAAATATACAATTTTCATCATACTAAACTTTGAACAATTAAAATTTTCTTCTATAACGATATATGTTTAGAACATATAAGTATTCTTAGTGGTATGATTAGAAAAAATATATTTTAGGTTTTTGAAAGAAAAAAATTGGTATAAATGAACATTTTAGAAAAGTTTAAACAAATAACGAAACTATAAAGAAAACATATAAATTCTTAATTCACACATAATCTTGAACTTTATAAGGTTGAGAATTCCTCGTGAAATCCTTATATATGCTTATGACATATGGTTAGAAAGCTCTCGAAATATAGTTTTAATATGAAATTATTATTATTTTAATATTCATAATATTTTAAGAGTTATAAATAAAGCATAATACTTTTGATTTGTAGAATATAAAAGGTCACTTTCTCTTGTAATTGAACAAATATAAGCCAAATAAATATCCAATTACTTATGCCCCTAAATTTTTACCATGTCAAATGGATGTTTGTCAAATCAAGT